>JAQGCY010000366.1:0-18842 GCA_034700645.1 Xenylla mediterranea | reverse complement strand
TACTAACTTTCGATACGAAGAAGTTTAGTTAGTTACTTTTCCGGAAAGCACGGTGATAAATCTTTCCCCCAATTTATCAACAGACCTTCTTTTCCTCTTCGTTTTCTTTTCATAAAATTTTTCTTTAATTCTCTTAATAATCTTATACAGTTCATTTTGATACAAATAGTGTATGAAACATCCAAAAGAAAAGACTTTTCCGTCTTTTAGATGTTCAAATTCAAAAGATAATACAGTTTTACAATTCGTGTAAACACATTATTATTAAAGCTCATTTGTAATATATTCAAACTTTGAATCATCTTAATTTTGTTCTACCTTTTCTTGAAAATACAGCGTAGGAAAGTTAAATACATTTCTAATTTAAAGAAACAAAAAAAGAGTTTAACAAATAGTAATTTAAAACTTGAATGAACAGGATACGTATATGTAAAACTTTGTTAAGAGATATTCAAAGGTACCTACGTACTTTGGAAATTAAGTGAATGAAGGAACAAAGTTTTTCAGCTTCAGAAAACTTTTCTTCACTCTTTTACATTTGTAACTTAAAATTGTAATGTTCTAAGGTCATAAAACCTAATCAAGATAAATCAGAACTAAAAATTAAAAGTAAGGGCATTATTAAGTATTCACTCCTGCTGTGCTCGGCCAGAATTCTACATTACATTAAAGGTTTGGGTACGAGTAATACAAATAGTTCATAACATCGATTTTTATTATTTTCAATAATAAAAGCTGGAATTAATTTAATTTACCCAATTGATAATAAGCATTCTTAAAATGCTTAAACCAACAAACTTTGAAGAGATATGATGTGGCGAAATGTCAGTGTACTTGAATGTACTTGAAGCTTAAAACAGAGACGATAACAGGGAAGTAACCTTTAGTAGTTGGTTTCCTCACTAACATGTCTTTTATTGAATTAGTCCAATCGACATTTGATACTAACCAAAAATGGTTTTAAAGTATTTCACACAAGCATTTAGGGAAATTAAATTTTATAATCTTATTCCTATTCCTACATATTTATTACTAATTGGTTTATCACGTGCACAAGTCCTTTGTCCCTTGATTTTATATAATTCTTAGTTAACTGCTTCCGTACACGAGCAGCTTATGTACATTTTTAAATACCTTAAAAATCTGCTCTGTAAATTTTAAGTAGACATGGCTGGTCTGGCTCTTGTCAGCTAAAGTTTTACGGCCTAGGTGAACGGACAAACAACTAGCTGCTAAACTGATTATCTTTAACACATAGTCCATGTAAAACTGGTCAGGTTTTGGTTGCAGATTTTTAACATTTATTGCTAAATATTAGCTCAGATTTTGGACAAAGTACGAGCACTATGGTAAGAATTTGAAGTTTATTATTGGTGTAGAAGAAAGGCTGACTAACCAGTTGTTAACCTGCTTTGTTGTCCTAATATGTTTCATCTTCTAAGATTTGGGAATATTTTTTTTTATTTAAGGCTTCGAATTATCCTTGGTGGTTCTTCTCTTTGGCTCGATATAATCCTGGTGGTCCCACATATTATGGAGAAGATGTACGGCTCCCAGCAGACCGTTATTTGCAAAGATCAGTCATGGGAATTATTGCTGCCGCATCAACTTTCCTTCTCGTCTTGATACTTGTTCTACCCATCATTAAGTACCGTATACAAACTCTTATAACAGTTAGTACACAGTTTCTAATTTTACTTTACAACTTCAGTGAGAGCGATTCAAATGTGTGGTTGTACCTAGGATTAAGCGTTCCGTGAAAGTTTAGGCTGGAGGTTTACAGTGATTTTCATTCAGAAGAGCTCTAACTTTTCCTATATAAAGTGGAAACGGTGTTGCGATAATTCCGGGTTTCTGCTTAGGAAGGATTACATCAATGAAAATAAAAGCTTCCTTCCTTTTTTGGTCGTGAAGTCATATTTATTTTAGATCTTTGTTAAAATCACTAAGTAAAAGATAGGAGCAGGGGAAGTTAAGTTATTTAGGAAATAGACGGAAGTTTCCAACTTAGAAAAAGAGTCTCAACTCTCTCAACTGCTTTGTATTCCTATTTTACCAAATTGAACTTTTCTTTTAACTAACTCTTTAGAGGAAGAAAACAAAAATTTAATTAAGTGCGAATTTACTTGAAAGAACTAAAAGAAAAAAGTCATTGAAAGTTCGTTGTTCTTTTCTTGAAAATTGGTACAGTAGTTGTTTGCGTCCTATTGTTCCTTTTATGAGGGTTTTGAGGAAACTGTACACAATGGACTCATGGGCTATATATGTTTGTTCACAGGATGTCTGAGTATTTGTAATCTTGTGCTTAATTTACTGAATATTTTAACAGGCGGTGAATTCATTAAGTATCGGAGTAGCAATCTCATTGTGTCTTATTAGTCCGGAATGGCTCTGGGGTACGGCCGTAATTCAATCACCCATGAATTATTACTCAACCAAGGTACTTTCACCCTCACTTTCAATTATGACAACCTAGTTTATGATTGAATTGTTTCCTTTGCACTCCCTCTCCAGGTCCATTCCTTGGAGATAGGAATTCATATTGGGTTAGCCACAGCTAATATTACATTGGTTAGCTTACCTTCATCAGGAAATCAGTCTATGCCCCAGGAATCCTACTTTTACAATGAAAGAATAAAAATGTTTAAACCTGAATTACTGGAGCCAAGTATGGAGAAAGCAGTTACGCTTGGACTTCCTATTCCGTTACTTTCTACAATCCACTTTCTCACGTCAGCAACTACAGAATTTTGTTGGTCTCAAGATATTATGGAGGCGGGTTATCACTCTTATCTCTCCCTGGTCTTTGCACTAGCTGTTTGGTTCTTGGCCCAGCTTTTGATAGCTGGCATACCACGATACAGTTGTTATGCTTTTATAGTAATTGGAGTTTTAATGATTGCCACTAATGTCATTTACTTCCATTGGGTTCAACTCGAATTTCATTTTCCACCAATTTTTGTCGCTGGGGAATTCATTGAGCTCAAGTAAGTGAAACTTTGGAAAGGCCTCATTTAATTTTAGAAGTGATTTATAAAGTATTTTTCCAAGAGTCCATCAAAAATTTCATTCCTTATCATCCTTATGTTTCAGATATGGGATTTGTTTTTGGGTTTGCTTGGTCATGGGAGTATGGGCTTGTATCTATGGATTTTGCTTGTCCGTTTACGACCTCATCTATCCAGACAAGTTTCTGACAATATTTGATATCGACTATGATCATAAAAGAGCTCTAGCAGCAGCTCATCGTTTCAATCATTTGTCCGAAAATACTCAGATGATGGAAGAGGATTACGTTCACAGAGGACCTCTGGATTTGGCAGACAACGAAAACGAAAACCATGTTCAGACTCGTTTGTAACGAGCTAAGTAGTTTACCAAGAAAAAGAGTTTTCTAAATATCCCTTTTTACGGCATCAAATATTGAATCCTTGTTATATCATTACATTTTTTACGACCGAATTTTGTGGCAAAGCCTCAGTAGTTCCCATTTTCTTGCGTCATTGGATCTTCTTCATTAGTTTAAATTAGTCTACTCAATCATGAACGCAAAGTAACTTTAAGAAATAGCAACCGTTTGCACCACAATGTAGTATTTGTTTTGTTAGTTGTTCAATAAATCAAACTATCGTTTTCCTTTGGTTTAATATATATCTATGTTTTATTTCTTACCATTAAATATTCATCGTCAAGACATAAAATTTTAGTGAAATTTAACTTAAGCACAATCATGGGTGCTAAAACTAATCATTACAATCCAAACCCAATTATTTAGATCTGGGAACAATCTAACTTGGATCGATCCATTTGCATTTCTCCAATAAAAAATACTACTGCATACAAGAAACCCATGTCAAACAATAATCAATATATTGGTGTCTATGATGGGATGGGGCAGCAATAATTTATTTGTAATAAATAAGCAATTTAACCAATCCTAGTTTTCCTTTAAATACAAATTAGAGAAATTAGTTTTAAGGTGAAATGAACAATAATTAATCAATAAACCTAATCAAATCATTCATATGGTTATGGCATAATCTGGGCATGTTGATGACGCTAGAAAGGGCTTTTGGAGCATCTGCGACATCTACGAACTCTGATTTTACAAAGCGTTTTATTGTATAAGATTTATTATTCTTGGTATATTCTGTTTAAATTACATTAAAACTGCAACTTTGTTTCCTGTCTGTCCTACAGATATATGTTAAAAAGATAATATTGATCAATAATCATGTTTCTGAGTTGCAATGAATAATTCTAAATCATAATTTTTCACTAAACCTTAGCGAATACTAACTAAACAATTAAGAAGGCATAATTTAAAGGCGAAGAAGCTTGATGCATGAGCCAAAGTATTGTGAAAGCTACTTTTCTCCATTTATAGTTCGAGTTTTGATGTTTCTGAGTGAATGATTTTCACTTTTGAATTTGATGCATTGATGAAAAAAATGCTAGCTTTTACAAGTACAATGTAATGTCACTGTGTAATGCATCCAATAATTGTTTTGCGTGGAACATGGATGCAAATTATTTATTTACACGCATAAAACCCGAATCTTTAAAACAATATCATTCATTCTACTTACTTCTGTTTACTTACTCTACTTGGTCTGCATATTTATCTGATGTCAAATATGTTAACATAAATAGAAATGTATGCACAATGACTTTGACATTTTATACAGGTACAGAATTAGTGAGGCCGAGCCGAGGCTGAGTATTATGAAGATATTTTTAAAGAAATATTAAAAAAATGAAGGAATGCGAATGGCAAAATATGCAATGTTTAATGGTAATTTTGTTAATTGGATAAAAATAGGCAAAGAGAAAGGGTAAAGGTAAAAGAATGAGCTTTAACGGAGCAAATAATGCAATACGTACAATTCAATTACAAAACAGGTAGACATGACATAAGCAGGTAAAAAACGACCAAGTTAAAGTTAAGAGTTAGTTCTTCAGTTAAGTAAAAGTAACTGTTAATTATTCATAAAAAAGTGTAGTATGTGCAGTAGTGTAATGTTTGGTTGTGTACATTTGGACCTGACGTGTCCTTAGCGGTAGATATTGAACTCTCAAAAATAAAAAAATCCATTGCCATTTAACCATTCTGTCAGTCTGCCAGCCGTATAACCCATTCGCCATCGCCAGTAGTGTGAGTATCCTAGTGTTAAGTCAAGTGTCATTCTCAAGTGGGTCAACTGTCAAGTGTCAACTGAGCTCCACTATTGTTAATGCTAAGCTAATTGCCAAATTGGATGAAAATTCGATTATTCTAGGCTTGGCGTAGGCATAGGCAATCTAGTCCCAAAGTCCCAATCCCAAAAGTGTTTCTTTTACCCTTGACCTTGCTCCTTATATAAGTGTCATTGTCACTGAAATTTAAGTACCGACAGCGTACACTACACGAAACTTTGGGAAATTGGATTGGAAAAGGCCAGTATTTTTATCCAGTAAACAGTTCAGTATTGGAAATTGTTTTGGGACTCGAATTGGAGGCTAACCTTTAGTCAATGGAATCGAATCAAATCTACTAACTAAACACTACAACAGTCAGTTTACTTCAAACATAAACATTAAGCTTCAAAACAGCCCGTTCCTTATCATTAACGTATCAATCAGACCTTAACTACCTCAATTCATCATTCATTATTCATGCAATAAAACTGATCTCTGCTTTGTCGCTGGTTTGATTGAATTCTTTTGAGAATTTCAGTTCGTTCCCAACTGAATTAATGTAACAAAAACAACAGAATTCGAATTTGCTTAATAAACTACAAGTACAAGTCGAAATAGTTCAATAGAAAATAATGGCAGGTCAAAAGTTTGAATATGATGAGAGTGGTAGCACATTTTTATATTTTGTACTATCGTTCCTTGGACTAATCCTATTTCCTTGTACATATTACTTTTGGCCAAATCCTACTGTACCAAGTAAGTCTTCACAATTACCTATGATTTATTAAAATGTATGATGATTTACTTACTTATCTATTCTTTTTATTATTACTTTTTACAGAATCTAAAAAACATAGTGAAATAAGATGTAATTGTGAAGCTTGCCTAGTTAAAGATGCAATTCTTAAGAAAAAAGAACCTAAAAGAAAATTAAAACGTTTTGGCATTCGGATAGCATTGACACTTGGATGGGTATTGTTTGCATTTGTCCTGTATCAAGTGACGCAGAGTGAATATGAATATGCTAACTTTGATCCGTATGAAATATTAGAAGTTGAAATGGTATGTCCTACTCTTAAACAATACACTTCGTGAAATTATCTGTGAACTGACTTCATACCATTTTTAACAGAGTGCATCAGCTGCGGATATTAAGAAAGCTTATCGAAAACTTTCCTTAGTTTACCATCCGGATAAAGAAACTGGAGACGAGAAAACTTTCATGAGACTAACAAAAGGTTAGATAAATCTGTGGAAATCTAGTATTTCTTATTCAACACAATTGTTTGTCATTTTAGCTTATCAGGCATTAACGGATGAAACTGCTCGAAGAAATTGGGAAAAGTATGGAAATCCTGATGGTCCTGGTGCAATGAGTTTCGGAATTGCTCTTCCATCATGGATTGTAGATAAGCAAAATTCTATTTGGGTGCTTGGTCTCTATGCTTTAGTGTTTATGATTGCGTTACCGACTGTTGTGGGCATGTGGTGGTATAAATCCATTCAATATTCCAGTGACAAGGTAAACTCCAGCGAAGGAAATGATAACATCCTATTAGAATTGAACTAATTTTTCTTATTTCGTAGGTTTTACTAGATACCACTCAGCTTTACTACTACTTTTTTCATAAAACTCCTCAAATGATATTGAAAAGGGCATTAATGGTTCTTGCTGCTTCATTGGAATTTGAGAAAGGACACAATTCAGAAATCCAGGAAAGAGATAGTGATAATTTGGAAGTACCTCAGGTGAGCATCATTGACCGGCCTGGCATGCCAGGTTAGCTTAAACATTGAATGAATTTTAATATTTGTTTAATTATAGCTGATTAAGCAACTACCTAATCTCAATGAGAAAAACAAAGAAAGACCATTATGCTACCACTATTCCGTCAAAGCAAGAGCATTGCTACATGCCCACCTTTCGAGAATGTATTTACCTTCAAACACCCTGGAAATCGATAGACAACTCGTAGTTAGAAAATGTCCCTATTTGATCCAAGAAATGGTAACTTGTGTTTCCCAGTTAATCATGCTTGCACATGCTGGAAGAAGTGAGTAATAAACTTTATGTTTACTTTATTATAACTCAGTTTAAGATTATGCTCAAATTTATCATGAATTATTTCATTTTGTTGTTTTAGTTGGAAGGTTACCTACTTTGGAAACTATCGAATCAGTGATGAAGCTGAGCCCAATGATAGTTCAAGCACTTTGGGAAACCCGAAGCCCACTTCTACAATTGCCCCACATCACTGAAGATATGCAAAAATATTTTCACTCAAAGAAACGACAAATCAAAAGCGTTCAACAGTTCTGCCAAATGAAGGAAGACGAAAGACGTGCTTTATTAAAAGTTTTAAGTGAAGACCAATATCAAGATGTGATGAAAGTATGTTCCTCTATGCCTCTAGTAGATTTCCGAGTCCAGTGTGAAGGTGACTTTAAGATTTTTGTTACACCCATCCAATCGTGATTATAATTATAAGTGCATTGTTTTCGTAGTATTGGATGACGAAGAGTCTGCAGTTGTTACAGCTGGTGCCATTGTAACGGTTACTGTCACTTTAACTCGTAGAAGCATGGCAAGTTTAATTACTGGAGATACATCTGCCAACAAGACGGCATCAGATTCCCGGAATGCTGATGAAGAGGTAGATGATGATAAAGAAAAAACTTCAGAAACTCAACCCCAGCAACCAGCTCAGGTTAATAAAGATTTATTGCTTAAAATTGTTTTTGTAATATTTTATATTTAACATTGACATATGTTTTAATTTTAATTTTAGAAGAAACTCGCTTGGCAAAAAAATAAGAAGGGTGGAGGGAAGAAAGCAAGTAGCAATAAAAAGCCTCAAAAGAAATTGGCAATTACGAACAACGTTAAGAGTAAGGGAAGTAAAGATTCTGGGGACAGTGAAGACTCATCGCCAAAAACCAAGGAGCTTAAAGAGCTGCCTGTCGAATCTATAGAATCTGATGAAGAAGACCAAGGTAGCGATGGAAGTACTAGCGATTCTGATGTTAGTGATTCTCAGGCTGAAAAGGTAAATCATAATATATTACTCACGGCTCAGTCAGAGATTTGTTTACGTAAATATTAATTTTTATTAGGAGAAGGTTAACCCTGAAGATGATGATGCTGAATGGGAAAAATGTCAATCAAAATTAGCAAAAAATAAAGAAAGAGCTCTGGAAGGAAAAAGTAAAATCTCACATCCCGTCCATTGCCCCTACTTTCCCGACGTAAGTTAACAAGCTGAAATATTTTCCTGAATTTTACTTTAAAACTTTTAATCATTGTTCTTCAGGTAAAACAAGAGTTCTGGTGGACCTATGTATGCGATAGAAAAACTAGACAACTATTAACAGCACCTTACTTAGTAACGGATCTAGTGACAGTACAAGATTGTGAACTTCAGTTTACAGCACCTCGAAAAATAGGACATTATACATTTACTGTATGCTTGCGTTCGGATTCATACTTAGGTTTCGATCAACTCCGGGAGATCAAGGTAAGTTTATTCAAACGATTACAAGTATTATTGTATTATTATAATATAACAATTGATGGTTTCTCTTCAGCTCGACGTTCAAGAGGCAAAAGAAATAGAGGAGCATCCACAATGGGACATTTCAGAAGATGAAGAGGAAAAGGAAGAAGAATCCGATGAGTCAGAATATGCTACAGATGAAGATGTAGAAGATGATGAGGAATAAATCAAATCCTTAAATTTGGACTGTGCTAGTGTTTTCCTTTTGATAAGAAATTATTCTTTTATGTTGATGGTTATTATGATACAACAATATTGAACAACCCCCAACTACTTCAACTCAAGTAGAAATATTTTATATGGAGGAAATAGACCAAATAAATGTGGAAACTGAAACATTGCTTGATATTTAAATTATGGTCTAATCAAATTTTGTATCTCAAATTTCCAATTCAAATAAAATTTATTTATATTTCTAAATATTTTCGAACTAAAGAACAATCTAAGCGCAATTCATTGTGTATTGTATTGTAATGACTTATTTGTATATGTTTGATTTGTTAGTTTTTTTGTTCAGCAGTAACAAATAGTTACAAGCAGAAAAAACTTTTCATCGATTTGATTTGCAAGTTAGCATAGAAAGAGTATACTGGAGTCTTGATTTTGATTTAAAAGATGCACGTTACGCTTATATTAGTAAACTTAAATTAATTTGTTAGTTGTCCTTTGAGACTAGATACAGTTTACAATAGAACAAAATATTCAACATTCATATTCATATTTGTCTTCTTCTCTGGTAAATAATACTGAACGAAAGATTCAGAGAGCTTAAATTTGTTGATATATGTTTATAATTTTTATTTTTAAATATGGAGAGGTGTCTCCTGACCAGTTAATAATCTGAACATGGAAGTAGGCATTGTCTTCATATTGATCTAAAACCCAAATAATTCAGTGAGTAATTTATTTGAAAAGGCACAACATTAATTTGGCTTACCTCGCCAACTGAAGTTGCAAGTAAATTAACAATTTTTTCATGAGGAACTGCTACCACTGACTGATTATTGATTTCAATAATTCTGTGTCCAACCCGAACGCCTCCACGCTCTGCTATACCACCTCGTAACAGACTGCAAATCTATTCACAAAATTTCATAATG
Organism: Xenylla mediterranea; assembly: GCA_034700645.1. NCBI lineage: Eukaryota > Metazoa > Arthropoda > Collembola > Poduromorpha > Hypogastruridae > Xenylla > Xenylla mediterranea. The sequence continues at coordinate 9,010 of JAQGCY010000366.1, read as the reverse complement.
AAATTGAATTACACCAATTTCTTTGTAATATTAACAAATGAAACTAACCACTCCATTCTGAACGCTGAATCCAAGTTGGTATTTGGTATCAGGCCGTTTGATTTTAACTTCAACTACAGGAGGACATGGCACTACAGTAAGCTTAACAACAGTTTGATTTTTTGAATTCTGAAATTAACATCAATTAAATTTATAAAGAATCATGAGCATAAAGAGTCGGAATATTGGTATTAATACCTTGATATAAGTTTGGCACGTGGAAAGTGGAAGCCCAACAAGACTGACACCATTGATTGCGATAATTTGATCCCCTATATTGAGCTGACCACAACGTGCTGCAGCTCCTGCTGGTGCTAAGTTTGCAATTACAACGGTCGGTAGCATACTTCCCCATCCAGACTCCACAATTACAACTCCTAATATTTCACCTTTAGCTTTGGGTACAACAACCTATATGACAGAGGGATTTCTTTGGATTGTTTCATCAGAAATTAAGGTATAATTTTCAAGACCTACATCTTTCTGTCTCTCTTTTTTAGCAAACATTTGCAACTCATCCCCAAAAATTTCTTGCGAATTCAATACTTCTTGGTAATCCATTTCCCGAACAAAACTATGATCCTCGATTCCATTTGCTTTAAGAAATTCCATATATGCAACTTGGAAAGCTTGTCCAATAGATTGTGCAATGTATTGTGCTTCTTCGCTTTCAAAGACATGGCATATCATTTTTGGTGGTCTTGGAATTTTATTTGTGTCTTCTTGAGAATCTGATGGAACAATACGGCGTCTAGCCATCAAGACAACCAAGTCTCCAATATCCGCAATATAAGATATTGTTCGTAGCGTATTATCAATCATAATTTCCTTTTGGTAAACATATTTTAGCTTAGTTTAATTTCTTGAATTACAACCTTCAAGTTAATATTATACCTTTAGATCAGTATTCAGCACCATTATCTTTTCAGTTGATATAAAAAGGTCTACCTCAGTGCTTGGTTGCGATTCTCCTTCAGGAGCCTATAAAAAACAAGAATACAACTTTACGAACTTTGTAATAGAGTAGAATTACTTTAGCACGACGACCACAGCAAGGAGTGGTTAGCGAATTATAATATTTGTAAGGTGTAACAAATTATTTACTACAGGTGAAAGCATAAACTGAAATGTTATATGCAACAGAACGGAAACGTTAAATGATTGCGAGGTTGATGTAATATTTTATTGCTTATCAATATATGTACTTGGTTTTAGTGTTGATGAATTTTATTAGTATTTTATATTATCCTTACCATTGACTGTTTGAGTCAAAACAGACAAAATTAAGTGAAGACCAATCAAGGCAGCAATCAAAGGGATAAAGAACTAATTTAGACTAGAAGAATCCAATTAGTACTTGAGTAAACAATAAAGTATAGTTATCTGTTAAAAACGAATATATCAAGCGTTTAATAGAAATAATTTAAAAGGCATGCAAGTGCTACTTTGAACGAAATGAAAGTTAAGCTTCAAGTAAACAAGCGAAACATTCATTCAAGTTAAATTAAGATTGTAGCTCCTAAAGCGCACCTTCAGCGTTGCAACAGCTTCTTCCACCATTGTCTTTTTGGGTTTCTTTCTTTGTTGGCTTCCAGGGTCTCTTGTTTCATCAACTTCAATTGAACCCAAATATCTTAAATGAAACAAAGTTCCAGTAATGGCTGAACAACTTGAAGGTGGTGGAGTAGTTGGCCTTATTGTAACCAAGCTTAAGCGTTTAGTTTGGTCAATGTTAAATTCATTAAATGTGTCACATTTTTCAGAGCAGAATGAATTCCGAGATTTTTCTAACTCGACATTAGGACTTTGCAAAGACTCGTCACAATTGTCAAACCCAATTAAGTCGTTAGAAACATAGCGGCCAAAAAATGGCTTTAAATGTAAAGGAGCACAAATGCATTTTTCCTCAGTTTTCAGAGTTCGAACAGGACTTTCCTCATGTTTTATGGGAATGGGGTGTATATTAGCATGATTATTAGTTGCATGAAATAAATCAATGTATTTGGGAGGCGATTGGTTATTGTTTCCAGAAGAAATGTGGCACGTAGGTGAAGCTGAATTCAGACCATTTTGATTTTTTAAAGGCTGCGGATGTTAGGAAGATAAAGAAATACGTTTTATAATATTCCCTGTTGTAAAGGAAGCTTTTATTACGTTACACGTTGGCTTATCTAGTGCAAACACAAGTGAATGGGACGATGAAAGCAAGTGTAGGGTAGATTGAATGAAACATTGCAACTAAATAGGAATAGGAGATTTAATTTATTCCTAGTAAAAGTGAAGCAGGGTCCTACAGGCAATCCCAGTATTAAATTAAAAATTCTACATTTTCATTTGCTTCACGCTGATTGTGTAAATTTAATTATATGTTTGGTCTTGGTTCTAGTTTAACAACAACCAAAATTGTCTAAAGCTATACGTATTTTCCAGGCTTAGTTACTTGTACGCTGAATGTTTTCTGTTAGATATACCTATGTTTCTGTGAGACTTATCTTTGTAGGAGGTTGCAAAATTCTAACAATTATGCTCATTCTAAAGCTCTGCAAAAACAGCATGTACATGGGCAAACTAAAATTATCATGCTGATTGATACTATTTTTAAAAACCCTGTCTATTCTGTTAAAACTTGAAGTACTTGTCAATCGGACATAACAAAATTCAATTCATGTTCTACTGTATCAAAAAAGCAAAATGAAAATAAGAAGCAATAGTTTAAGTTGGCAAAATCGCAGACTGAAGCTCCTTAGGTAAAAAAGAATGATTGGAAAGTTTACCTTAATACGAGAAACGGCTTCTTCTGCCTGAAGCATTCTAGTAGCTTTAGTAGGTTGACCTTCGGTAACTAATTGTGTTGATCCCAAGTACCGAGCTCGAAATAAAACTCCTTCAATTAGCACTGATGGGTTGTTTTTAAGTTCTGGAAATAAATTCAAAGCTACAGGCTTATTTTCCATACGTTTTATAATATGACAACTTGCTTACCAAGGTTTTCCAATTAGGTAAGAGAGGAAAATTAGAAAAAACAGAAAGTTTGTTTTATTAGCTGCTTTGGGTTACACTAGGCTAAGTTTACTTAAACTCAGTAGTAAAACTGACCAAATGTTTTTCAAAAGAATTGCATGTTTTTAGTAATTTATCATATAGCTAACTTATACTCACAAAAATAACTGAAATCCCTAGTCCCGTTAGAAAAAAAAACGACTTAGAATAATTTCTTACCTTCTTTATTACGTTTTTTCTTTATCACATCTTTATCTTTCATAGATTTGTTTGGGCAACTTGAAAGGCAATCATTTTCATCATAAGCTTGTTCGGCTGTAGGAGAGTTTAAATTCAATCCATTTGGAGATGTTGAATTCAAAGATAATCGTGGAGTTGCGGTGGGTTGTTGGCGATTATTCATGTTGCTTGGTTTAATGAAAGAAGAAATACTTTTGGATGCTGTGCAAGAGTGAAGGCTATGACGTGAATTATCCTTCCATTCCTGAAAGAGCAATAAAGTTACCTAATAATTCAATATGTAAAGGAAATAACTTTCACTTACATTTTCATCATAAAAACCACAATCATCTTCAGTCCGGTGTTGTCCTAGAAGTCTGTCAGTTTCCTGATCTGTATCATTCTCTATAAGTATAAGAAAAGGCAAATGTTTTATACTGTTTAATCAAAATGATAGTCAACATACCATCTTCAACTAATTCTGTGTAACGTGCTGATTTTCTTATTAAAGGATCTCGAACCCCATAGGTGGTATCTCCATGTCGGCCATTGTTGTCACTTCTTCGAAGTAATGGTCTACGCGGAATCCAAACAGGAGAGCTAGTGCGTTCATGAGATGTTAAATCCTCATTGGAAGAGCACAACTGTGAATCATTTAAGCTGAGATAGTCCAGATTAGACGACATTAAGTTAGGGATTGCATTTGGGTTTGATGAGAATTTTGTTGTTGTGTTATAAGGTCGAGTATGTGCAACTGAACAAGAGTTAAACGACTGTTCCTGCTCATTTAATCCCAATTTAGTTGAATATTGTTGAGTAAAAGATGATAATTGAAGGCCACTGAATGATGATAAGTGTGACTCTAAGGATGCAGATAGTCCAGAATTTGTACCTACATTGTTAGAGTCAACGGCATACTGACTACTTAATGCTACTGGTTTACAGTTGCTGGGTAGCTTATAGCCGGGACCAGGTGCAGGAGAAGGAGGTGGAGTTGGTCCTAGTATCAAGAGAAAACCGGATATAAAATATATCAAAGCAGAAGTACCAAGTACCTTAAACAAAATAAACTTACTCATTGGATCTAAAGCTTCCAACTCTGGATCATTACTGTCAAACACTCCATTTGAAGTAGAGCCGTCTTGGTTTTCCGTTTGACGTAAAGTTTCTTTGAAATCTAACTCAAAACGAGGGTCACTTGTGAGCTGAAGTGTACTCAATGAATGATTACTCGGATTTCCCAATTCATCTAGCTTCGGTTCTACTGTTTTAACTTGGATATCCTGCTCAATTTCCGAAACCTGCTTTTTCATTAGAGAATTAGCATTCCCATCTCCTACTTCAGATTTATTGACTTCACTTTCTCCAGAACCAGAATTCTTCCAATGTTCAAGTGGTTTGTTATGTTTTGCCATGTCATCAGTTTCAGACACATTCCCAGAAGAGAGTCCATCTTCGAGTATTGGCATTACTTGGCCCAATCTGCTAGAAGAGTGGACTGATACTTCATAATCCAATGATACTTCGCTTTCCAATTCATTTGAATCACAATCCGTTGATTCCGGTGACATTGTGAATTTACGATTTGTCTAAAGGAAAGGAATAAAAGCATACAATATAAAATTCACCAAATGTCACCCCAATTATTAAAAAACACTTACATTCTGTGTTTGTTCAACTAAAACTTCTTCGGTATTACCACGAACTTTATTGTGACATGCCAGTTCCTCCCTAATTTCATTTACATTTTGATTTAAACTCCTAAATGCAGATTCGTCTGATAAGTTAGACTCTTCAGTGAATGAAATGAGTTTTGGCGAGCTTCCTTCCCCTTTATCATCGTTAGGAGATTTTTTAGGAGATTTCAATTCCGATTCGACGTCAGTAGCAAGTCTATGACCCACATAGGAGTTTCCACTTTGTCTCTTTAAAGTGTATTCAAGCTCATCAAAATCTGCTGATTGTGATTCAGGCACAGTTTGAGGAGGAAGAGGCTGGAAAAATTCCTCCAATACTTTTCTCGTTTCAGAAAATTCATAGAGTGGATCAGCAATGTCACGGTTTTCTATTAAACTAGATTTGATTGGCGTAGATTCACAAGATAAGCTCTCCTGTTGACTAGTAAGGATATATTCTTTTGAATTAGTTTTTAAAGAAATAGGCATTTCTTCCATTGTTTGTTGACCAGTATTTGATAAATTTTGATTAATTCCAGATGTATTATGTGAATCCTTTTCAATTGATTTTTTACGCCTTCTACCAATTACCCTTTGTGGAAACCCAGGAACTGAACGTGGCAAACTTGCAAAAATATTGACTTCGGAATTGTTGCTTATATTTTGTGGTTGATCTGTGGTTAGGTCTAAAATGCTTAAATTGTCTTTGGGGTTTGTTCGAAGTCCTTCAACACGCTCGCCACAAGGTACTGTTTTACTAAGGCCATAACGTTTTGGGGAACCTTCATATTCTGCAATTGGCAGATTTCCAATTAATTGTTTACAAAGTTGTGCGGACTTTAGATTGTGCTGGGAAATAGATCGTTCGCACTCATCACTTTCATATCCACTAGGACTAGAATTCCCTTCTGCTAAACCTGGAGCGTCCACATTAGACGACTTGGAAACCTTGTTCCTAGCACAGTTGGATGTACTTTGGTTCAATTTAACTGGTTGAAGAGGAACCGTATATTTTGGGTGCATTAAAAACTCTTGCTCTGTAAAGTCTTCAATTTCTCTCACTCTCTCCCATTCCTCAATATCATCAAAAACAACTTCTCCTTCTGTAGGACTCCTGCATCCATAAAAATAAGGTGGAATAGAGGTTTGGGAAGAGGATTCTGAAGTCGATATTCCTTGACCTTTAAAATTCAATTGTTCGACTCGGAAAGGTAAAGGTTTTTCTATTGATGTAACTTCTGATCCGAATACAGTTTCCTTGAGTGTTACAAGACTATTTGCAGCTTTTCGTGCACCATGGACTATTGGAACAGAATATTCTCGTTCCAATAAGCGTTGATGATGGAGCCCTTTGCCACATGGAGAAAATTCTTCCATTAAATGTTGATGCGGAACATATGCACAATGACATGAGTGATATGATCGTTCGTGCGTGCAATCTCCAGGCTCATTTTCAGCGTAATTTGGTAAATGGAGATCTCTTGTATCATGGTTGCAACATTCTATATAATTGTAATGGTTTTTACCTCGAGTTTGTTGGATTTCCCAAACTGAAGGGCTTTCAGGATTGATGCAGCAATTTGAACCATGAGACTTTGAACTGCACTTTCTCTTAGGTTTTATATTTCCATGAACCGAAGATGATGTACATTCCAATAAATCACTTTCTCGTTCGGACGCTGTTATGGCTGTGTTACCTTTCCATCGACTTCTACCACCGACTCGTATTTTATTTTGTGAAAATATTTCTCGTCCTCCAGCAATTTCGATTCTAGAGTCACGTAAGACACCAGCAGAGAAAGGGATATTGGTTTCAGAAAAAGTGGTACTACTGCTTCCATTACTCCCACTGTTCTCAAATTGACCAGAATCTTCATCTCCACCAACAGAACTATCATATTCCATTTTAGTAAATGGAATCATTAAAGAAGTAGAGTTTTCTGTATCCAATGTTTCGTTTGATTTGTGCTTCCTTTTATATTTTCGAGCTTGGGATAAGTCGTAAGTTCCACAATGATTATGATTATGTTGACAACGTCGTTTATTGTTACAAACACTATTTCTCTTTTTTCTAACACGATCACATTGGTCTATTTTACATATTTCAACAAGTTTTTGATCTTCGTTACAAACACTATCGGAATAACGCTTGTTTTTTAAACAATTTAAATTATTTGTGTGTAGCAAATTGTCTGTGCATTCGTCAGTGTTTAAATTCTCGTCACAAGGAATCCTAGCACTATTATTGTCAGTAGAGAAATCGTAATTTTCATTTAATATTTCTTCTCGTTGAGAATGAGATTTTGGTTTGCACTTAGGAAATAAGAAATCAATATCATCAATTTCAGTCACTGATTTTAAGAGATCACTCATGGTGATTCCCTAGAACTGAATTATTGTTACTTGATATTCTATTCGAGTATGACATAATTAGGAGCCATTGAGTATTTTTGGTGTTCTTTTGTCTTTAGCGTGATTTGGTTGCAAAATATGGAGACGTCTTTAATTCCCTAAGGAAGGAAAAAAGAAGAAAGCAATAAATGGTACCTTTTGAGTTTCAATCTTTTAACTTCAATCAAAATCAATACACTGCTTCAAAGATTCACTGTCTGTAGTACATTGTTAGGTCAACCTTAACTAATTCTTTTTTATTTGATTTAATCAGTAGGAGTTTTCCTAATTATAAAAACTATTTAGCGGATCACGCAGTATTGTACTACTGAGTGAGAGAAGGAAAGGACTTTGAAGGATTGTATTTTTTGTATGTGCACGAGAGAAAATGATGACGATGTCTATACGGAGAAAGTAGGAATGGTTCAAGTAATAAAAAGGGAAAGTATGTATACTTGGGAGTCGTCAAAAAAAGAAAAGAAAAGAGAGAAGCAGGCAGACTGCTGGCCGCAATCGCAAAGACTTTCGCCTGTTACTTCCTATGAGAGAAAGCATTAGCAATTGTATGTATACTCAAAAATGAAACGTTCTACAGTTCTACTTGGTTGTCTCCGACATACTCCGAGAAACAAACCAGAGGAAAAACTGCTCTTATTCTTTCCCTTTAAATATGTTATGTACCTACTATAAACTAAACTTAACTCAAGTCAGCCCAAAGCAAAAGGTACTCTTTTGTGTAAAACCTTGTATGTAAGTAGACATCGATACCAGAGTTTTTGGTTGGATTGGATTCTTTGGAGAGCGTACTTTTGTTGTATACTAAAAAGTTTCTGTAACCTGAATTGTGTGTAGTTTTGTAACTGTAAGTAAGTAACATCTACAAGATGTACATAAGGATATACATATACTTACTTACGTCGAACGAATTCATGGAATATAAACACTAAAAGTAACCACACACCCAATCAGGGGAAGTTTGAATGATATTCATGGATGTCCAAACTGAATCCCAAATCAAGGGAAACTAAAGACTTAGGAGTTTTAATGGAAAAGATCTTATTCTATTATTCTCTTCTTCTATGAACAAAACTGGCAGATTCAATTTACAGTTTCCTATTCACCAGAAAAAAATATTGCTAGAAGGAAGGAGGATTTTAACTTAAAACTTATATAATATAAACCAAACCAAACTTCCAGCACTTCTACGTTAAACTTACTAAATCTACCTTCCAACACTGGAATTGGAATCCGATATATTTGTTATATTGCATGCCTCACTTCCATTCGATTTCGATTCATGTGAAATGTAAATACAAATTGTTATATATGTTATGTTGGTATATAAAATAGACCTTTAAAAATCGATTATTACTTCAAAAGGACTAGAAAATACAAACAAAAACAAAACTTTGCAAATCTACCTGATATTACTTTCCATTTTGTGCTTTTATTAACTTCAAAATCATGTTCATGTATACTCTGCAGATTTCATTCCTGACAAACATCCAAGATCCAAGAAAACTTTTATTTTTTGTCTCTGCGGCAGTTAAATTGATTCCGTTAGTTTAAACTGTGTAATCAAAATCATCGTAAATGCTATGTCTATCTATCAGTGTTCGGTAAAATCCACTTTTTTAAGTTTTATCCAGGCCAGGTGGAAAAAACGGTTTAATCCGGATAAAACG
>JAQGCY010000365.1:0-18845 GCA_034700645.1 Xenylla mediterranea | reverse complement strand
AACTTCTCAAGGGATGAATATTATTATAAAATTAGCATTTAGCATCTTTGAGGTTCATTTACTTACTTACTTCTATACAGCGAGACTGATTGGAAATTTTGCATTAGCGTTACATATTCATTTGCAGGTAATAAACACATTGTTTCCTTCAACTTGCTTGCTTGCATACATGGTTCATAACTATTAAATATATTCATCCTATTGTTTTAAGTTTGGAGAATACAATACTCATATCAGCAATATACGTTTAGTAAACCTGTATTGTATTCACTTCTCACTAACTAATCAACCTTTTCAAGTTAGAGTTTGGGCGTTGATGTTGATAGTCAATTAACTTGCATGGATTTAGTGATATTTTTTTTACTACTAGTCATTGGCAACGAAACAATGTTCAGTATCATATAATCAAAATACTTGAAGCAATACAACGGATCATGATCATACAAGTAGATGTAGAATGAGTTACATTGCAAAATTATGGAACCCTGAACTTATATAATAGTTTAATAGTGTATTCATAAGAAAAATAAATAAGTAAATTACTTGTTATTTGTTTTGTTTTATTTGTTTTAGGGGCAACACAACATGATTTATAAAGTCATTATATAACTTTTTTTTTCATGATCTTTTCTAATGATTAGCCGCCTATTTAATGCTTTTTCATTTCTCATTTTTCGCGAATTTTATGAGACCCTTCTGGATATCTGTCATTTTGTTAAAATAAGATAAAAATTAACAAATGAGGCTGTAGCAGTATAGACATTCGAAGTAAAGCAAGTTCTCCAGATAGCGTTTATAGATTTTTTTTTCAGGTTTCCTCTGGGATTGAAAAATGTTGTTCCAGGAATAATAAGAAAGTGAAGTGAAAGTATCAAAATGTAGTTCATACTCTAGAATTTTAGCGCAAGTCAAAAAGTGTTGTATGATTAAAAACCATTTTTCCTATGTATTAAGCTTTAGAATTCCTATAGTCATTCTGTTGTTCGTCGCGCAGTTCTACTTTCTTCGATCTATTTCCAAAGAATTATGTCTATGGCATGGCTTTCTAGCAACAGAGAGAAAGGACATAGCACGCTTTCACTTGCTTCGTTTATATATGTTTCTTAAGTTGAGACGAATAGAATATAAAATTGTACATACTTTAGTGTTAGACGTTGGAGAAACAGAAAAAAGGGAATCAGCATGAGTTAAATATTGTATCTACATAATTGAACTGTGCTATGGTGGCCTCGGAGAACGAAGAGAAAGTCCAACTCGTGTCTCGACTTTATCTTTTCGGACAAGTTCAGTACAATTTAATTCCGAGTTCCCAAATGTACAGACCATGGCTACTTTCTTTCCATCCAGTTCCCTTAACCTTAGCATTTTAACTTATTTAAACTATATTTTTTACAGTTAAAATTAGTATACACTTGCTAGTAGCTAACAAATGAAATTTCACTAACTTTAACAATTAAATCAGTTCAAGTGAGGATTCTAGTTGTAAAATGGTAACATAGAGTGGAGAAAACTGCCTCAGAATTATAAACAATTACGTGCATAATTTTACCACAAATTTTCATCCTGTTTCATCGTTATTTGGCGAATTCAATCTTTCTATTTCTTCTATTCTCCTCATTACAAATTTTCAATCCTTATTTAATAACTTCACTAGAAGAACCTACTAACTCTTTAATCAACTTCTTGAATACTATTACATATCAATCTATCAGCACAGTGTCTACTATTTCATCTCCAACTGCTCCATTTGGCACCTGCCACACTCAGGATAGGCCTAGTTCAGACAAGGATGAACAAACCAAATTTTCCTCGAAGAATAATTTAAATGAATTTTGCACTAACGAAGGCAAGCACAAAATGATTGAAAATAATGCAGATAATTCAGAAGGATTACTCAATGGTATGTGGTCGTTTGTTATTTCAAAATATTCAAAATTTGTTTATTTATCCTAACTTAATAGATGCTTAGGGTTAGAATAAATTAAGTACTTCATTCCATTGTAGCCTAATTCCTTCGGTGCTTAGCTTTTTGATGATCATAATAATATGGATGTGTCTTTGGTAATAAAACAGGAAGCGAATAAACTCCATCTTTTCCAAGCTCCCTGCATACAGGGTACAATTTTTCGCATAAATGTGCAGATTTAATGTTCCTTCCTTTATGAGCTGATTCATGAATAGATTCAGCAACAGATTCATCCTTAGGATCAACTTGCATTAATAAGTTCTGTATTCCTTGGCTGCAATTACATATGCAATATTAATTAGTGTGACAAGATTAACAATGTTGTGTCAAAGTTGTCAAAAGTTTACGTGATTTTATAGGATGCAATTCTTCCTAAAGTACCCATACGTGAAACTAAAAGTTGATTTGCTCGACAAACTTCTGTGAAAGTACAGCTTACAGGTATTTTTCCGCTTCGAGCTTGAGCCACAATATTCTACAATTCATAATGTATTATAAATTAACATTAAGTAATAGCTTAGAAACACCTTACGCTTACCAATGAAGGAAGTACAAGTCTGCTCATATCATTTACAAACTTTTGCCTATCATTTTCAAGATCAATTTCAATGTTTGTTACACTTCTTTTACGTCTACCTGCCGCAGCAGTGGTTGTAGTGGTCGTAGTGGTTAAGGCTAAAAGTACAGACTGAAAAATATAAATTTGGTAAAGAAGTCATGTTCCCAGTAGAATAATTAAGTGAGACATACTTGGAGAATAGCTAATAAGCCTAGAAGTCCTAGGAGCCCAATAGCATCCGTATTTACTGCACTAATTTTGTAATTAGTGTGACTTTTCCAGCCATGTCTGTAGTAATTTAGATAAATTAATACCAAGAAAAACAAAATTGCGACATTTCGTATTAAATTTGCAAATCACACTTAATCACAAGTAACGCAATCTAACGTTTCATTATAGTTCATTTACCCATGACCATGGCTGTGAGAAGCTGCAACGAAAGGTTCCATCGAAGAATCGGGAATGTACGGAGCTAAATCGTTAGGAAACAAAATTGTTTAGTTTAATTCCTTCATGTATCATTAATTATAATTTACATGGATATGTGTATCCCGAGCTGCTTGCAGCCGCTGTATGCAAATTTTCTCCTAAGTAATCCGGATGAACGTATCTTTGTTGTCTCAGAACTGGCGGAGGGTCTAGACCAAACATGATAAAGGTTTAATTGAGCACTTTAAATGCATATGTTATTTCTTGCATACTACCTGCAGTATATTTATAGTTAGAAGCCTTTTTATAACTTCCCCAATTTGGTGTAAAATCATAATAATTTCCATCGGACGCAGTAAAAGTACTGCTATAGTAAGGTTTTCTTTTGCTTATCACAGTATTACTCACTCCCTGTATATTTTCTGGACGAATATTATTATCACCACTATCATCCAGGTCTTCTAGTTGAAGATCGGCAGAACTATGCTTAAGCTTAGTGATGCTAGTTACTTTCTGTACTTTATAAGTGGTGAAACAAAGTAGTGAAAGAAAAACTAATTCAAAAAGATTGAAATTCATACTGTTGGAAGAATTTCTAATAATCTAACTAGACATATCTTATTTCACAAATGAGTAAATTGATATAAATTTAGATATTTATATACAAATGTTTTCCTCGGTTGATTGATCTCAAGATCAAGTGCATAATACAAAATACATCGGAATACAAAATTAGTGGTTTCCGAACTCCGAATTAAGTGAATTTATGTTGGATGAAGTATGTCGAATTGCCGTAATATTTCCACTTGTTTTATACTCTACATCTTCAACTGTTCTAGTTCCAATTATTAAAGTTTTATTACATATAATTTTAATGTTCCCCGTTTATTACTATTACTAAATCTAAAGTGATTTTATTTATATTGCTGCATAATCCCTTGGATTTTTGAAGATTTACTTTATTCCATCGAATAACACCCATAATTCTGAATACAAATAAATTACATGAATAAGTTATTTATTTTTTAAATCTTAAAATTTGATTTTCCGATATTATTTCCTTTCAATTGAAAACAGGTAGGATAAGTTTTTTGACAACTTAGCCCTGCTTGCCCTGATTTTGTGGCCGATTTTATAAATGCCTCATTATCCTTTGTACCATCAACTTCATTCAAAAGTTTGCGAATGGCATCCCTTCAAGATAAAATATACAATTTAAGCACTTATATTTTAATGTAAAGTACTTTTTGAAGAGATAGAAAAGAGAAAACAAGCATAAACCTTAATTTGTTTCCAACTAGCTTTCCATTAGCTTCTCCAAGTTCGGACTGTAAAATAGAATTTGTTTTACAGATTTCATGATAAGTGCAGCTAAGCGGTATGTATCCGTCCCTTGCGTGAGCAATAACTGTCTATATAGAAATAAATTGTATGCATGTCAGAATTAATCCTTTAGCTCTAGTAATAATATGCATTATACTAAACTTAAGGCCGTATTTAGTATGATTACTGTAATTGAAACTGACTTACAAGACTAGGAAGAATTAAACGTGTTATTCGGTCTGACAGTGTTTCATTTTGATTGGAAACTCTTTCTGAGAAAATGATTTCTCGAATCTTTCTCTTGTGGGTATTACGGAACCCTGTACCAGCTCCACCACCTTAAAAGTAATTAATTTTACAAAGTAATGTAATGCTATGGATTTTATGTCAACCGCAAATTAGGTACAATCAATTTAAGAATCCGAAGAAATGATTTCTTCTTCATCATCATTAAAAGTTAAGTAAGTATAGATTTTACCTGCAGCAGCCGCAGCAGCTGTTGTGGTTTGTTGTGACATACTCAGCGCATTCAAGACACCCTAACCAATATTTTCAACATTGTTTATTCATATCAACTTCCCTACAAAGCTTTCTAAAATTATATCTATAAGTTATAAATACCTGTAATAAACTGAGAAGTCCCATTAGGCCTAATAAACCGAAACCGGAGTTACCAATGCCGCTGCCTTTATGCCAACCGTGGTGCCTTAAACAAAGGCATTATTTGTTAAAAATTAAATTCTTAATTTAATTACATTAATTTGAAGAAAGAAAAGTTTATACCCATGTCCATGTCCACCACCTCCTCCTCCATGTCCCCCAGCAGAAGCCATTAAATCTGGAGCGGAGGCTAGATGAAATAATTTAATTTAAATACAATTTATATTTCATGATTTCATTTTAATGTTAGAAAGAACCTGCCTGCATAGCCGATATTTGAGCTTGCAGATGCATATTCTCTGCCAATACGTTCATAGGGGTCTGGAAAAAGATGAAAATATTTGTGACCATATATTTCCCATACTTAATAATATCATTTTGTATTTTATTGAGCTTATAAACTAAACTGAGTTGAGGTTATTTAATGTTATTTTTTTGTACAATACTTGATGTATACCTGGATAAATTGGATTGTAGAGATAGCTGGATCGATATGGAGCTGGGCTGTTGGTAGGATACGCGGACTGGTATCCATAGTATGATGATGGATATGAATTTCCATAGGATGATGAAAATCGAGCTGGATGGTTGTTACTACTTTGTGTATGAGCTCCAATTATGTCCGAGTTACTTTTTTCTAAATCTTCCATTGAACTTTTGCTCTTAGCCATTACAACAGAACAAATCACTGCAAAGTAGCAGATTAAAATCAATTTAAATTCGTTCATCTTGGAAGAAATTATTTTTTAATATTTCAACAAGGAAGGTTAAATTACAAATACACAACAATTTGTATGTTTGTTTCCTTTTTATCAATTTACAATGCCTCTTTTTCTTCTTACAATGTTTCATGCATTTTTGTTTATTTTTTAAATCTCGTTGTATACAAAATAAATTGATTAAACCCCTAATTGTTAAGAGTTCAAAATAATCTAATGCTCATAGTCATAACGGAAGTTTAAACACTTCTTTTTTATTTTTTACTTACTTTTAATATTGATTGACATACTTTGAAAATCATTGATTCACATCATTTGACAAATGTCTTTTTTGCATCGGGACTACTAGTGTGATTTAGCTTTTAAATAATACATGATTATATGGTTACGCACGTAAGTTTATATCATATTGTAATGTTCTGATTCGTATTCTCAAAATTAATCAGAAAAAAAAATTGCATAGAACGTAAAGCATAAACTTGAACTTTACTTGCTATTTGATTTATTGAAACGCCCCAATAGTCGCTTCTTCTTGAGCTGGAACTAATCAATTAGACCACGCATGTAAGCCCAAGATACGTTTGATGAACTGAAATAAGTGTATCATTTAAACCTCATTTAAATTTAATATTGCAAGTAAAAGATGACCAACTAAAAGCATACAAAATGTTGTCAGCAGAATGTTTAGGTAGATTCGAGAAAAGATTTAATTATTGCGTATAGTGGAAATTCTGAAATTTTTTAATTAGCAATGATAATTGATATGGATGATGCTTTTTTTTTACAGTTCCAGTTGAAGCCACAGCGTTCCTGGCAGCTGTTGCAGCTTTTGCTGTTCTTTTACTTGTTATTGTTATGTATCTCAACAAAAAATTCCGTTTATTTAACGTCAATGTTGATCCCTTAACTGATGCGACCGAAATTTCGTTAAATCCAATCCAGCCATATCCCTTAAACACTAAACATAAATCCCAACTGAGTAAGTTCATATGTAAATTAAAATATAAAATTTTGTTGCAAAGCTTCGGTTTAAAATGTTACTTTTGCCTTATTAGGTGACTCTTACATTATAAGTCAGCCTGAATCAAGTTCGGAGAGTGAAGATGACATTTTAAAACGCTTGAAACAAATTCGGAACGGAAACTCTAATAAAGGAGTTAGTGGCCAACGTCATCAGTACGAGTCACAACATCCGGAACCATTATCGATGTCCATGCGAGGCTATTCTTTGGACCATTCTCCACGTAGTATTCAGCAACAAAGACCCTACTCAAATCAATACTCTAAACTTCAGCAAATGCATCAGCATCGTAGTTTTGATATGGGTTTGGGTCTTACTCATCCTCTTCATCTAAGCCATCAGCATAGCATACCAGAAAATTCCAATTCTCCACTTCGTAATCAAAGTGTTATCACTTCAAATATTCCGAAACCATTTTTAAATTCTTCAACCAGTGCCAGTACAAGCATCAGTTCATCCCATTTCACAGGAACTTTAGGGATGAGACCCTTGAGGGTAACCACAATTAGAAATATTGAAGATGCAAGTGGAATTGTCAGTTCAGTTGGGAAACGTAGAAGTCATTTACGAGGTAAAATTTTTTTGGTTAATTACGATTCAATACAATATTTTCCCCAACTTAAAGTTTCGTTAAAGCTTGTACGCCATGTCGTCTTTTAGTATGTCCAAGCATTGTTTTCCTGTCGACTCATTTAAAGCAGAGCATAAGAGATTGAGTTGAGATAGTTTATATGCATCGAAAATATCCTACACAAGGGACAAGAAAATCTCTTGACTTCCTCCCATATACCTTCTGCAAAGGTTTTTCTTCAAAATCAAAATATTTGTGGTTGATTGATTGAAAGATTAATTCGAATTTCAAATCTGTTTAAGTTAACTACTTGAGTATCATATTTTTGCTTTATTGGATTTGAACTGACGAGGATACAATTTCAAGGTAGAGATGTTTTGGCTCTTACGATTAGTCTGAGTTACTTCCTTTATCAAACTTCTGCACGTGTACAATTTCTAAAGTATTATGTTTTTCTAACTACTAATGCTAATTAGTCAACAAAGCAGCACCACAAGAACAAAGAAATCTTGGTTTACATTTTCCTGAAACTAGAATTGTTTTACAGAATATTGTATACAATTAGAGCAAATTAAATTTCCTTGTTCAGTCACGTTTCCATTCCATTTGTAACTAAATTGCATTCCATTCCAAAATCCGAATTTACCTTTTACGGACGAAATTAATGTATCCACTGTTCTCAGTCGGTCAGCCTGAGAATTATTTGCCTTTCCACAAATTATGTTTACATAGCTTGATTAGTACCTCAATAGCAAACTATTGGTCGATCTTGGTCATTCGATATGAAGGTTTTAATTAGTATAATGAAAACATTGCTAGACTTGTGCTTTGGAGTAGAATAACTGTTAAGCTTAGAGATACATCTTGAACCTCATTGTTGTAAACCTAATTATTGGAATTACAAGTCTACTTTTCATATAATATGTTTAAGTTGGAGGTACCTGGATCGATATAAATATTCTATCATCATCTCACAATAATCCAGGTGTAGAGCTGCTGTCTTTTCAACTTTCAGACTTGAGATACTCGTATGTAATAATATGATGGAAGTAAAACAGCTTATACGAAGCAATGTTTTTTAGCCTTGTTTAGGTACGAGAACACGTATATTTATTATTAAAGTTTAACTTCCATTACACTCTCCTGGATATGAGGTGAAAAATCTATAAGGACGAGCCCCGATCCCGAAAAGGTTAGTCTTGGAGAAAGTTTCCAGCGAAAGAGAAATAAAATGTCTATGAAAATATTACATTTATGTAATTCCTTTCTCGCTTTCACCCGCTCTTGTCTTATCTCCCTCCAGGTGAACTAAAAAGTTAAACCTTTTTAACTAAGCACAAAGGAAAAGTAAAAGAAGCTTTGGTTCTGGAACCAACTTCCCTGACATAACGTAGTACACCCGCAGGAAACAACTTTGAAATGGAATTGTTAAGGTTTTTTACGTTAGAAAGGTCGGCAATGAAACTCAACGACAACGAAACAAGAAAAGAAATGGAAATGCACCAAATAGTAGAAACTGATGATAGAGTACAAAGTCGCAGTATATTTTGCACAATTATTATCTTACCTTTCGTTGAACATGTCCTCATGTCATGGATGGCAATAAGACATTGTACCTAGTCCTGTCGGAATTCACTGTAATATCAAGGCTCAGTAGGATAAAGAGGCAGAAAACTTTTAGCGTAGTAACTTTAGTTATAATTTAGCAATGCAATGCAACCAAGCGTTCATAAATTGATCAAAGTGTTTGCATAATTGGTAAAGCTTGATACAAGCTAGAAATCTATACTAGGTGAAGAGATCCAGCGGATTCCAATTTTGGATAATGCAGCTGCCAATTATACTACAAAAACTTTAAATTAATAATTTTGAGTCATAAAAATAGGGTTAAGCCAAAAACAGTTTATTTGAAGGAGCCAATTGAAGCTAAATTTTAATTTGTTAAGATGCTTAATTTCAAAAAGTTTTCGCCAATTCGAGAAATAATTAATCAAAAATGTATTTTCTAACAAATTTTTCCATTCTATTGAAATCCGAAAATTCGATCATCCAAAAAAAGAAATGTTCATGATTCGGAACTTACGGAGAAAGTATTAGTTGCTTGTAAATCCACTTTGAGCTTGTAGCGATTAGTTTCGGAACACCAAAAAGCATTAAACATGTGCATACTTTCTGTACTTTGGCAAGTTTCCATTAGCTTTTGTCCATTTAATGGAACGGACGTTATCCTTTTCAAGCGTGGTAACCTTACGATATATTGAAATGTTTCAACAGCAACCGGATTCGAAAAGTCAATAAACCCAAGGCTTATCAATTCTTTCTTTGCTCTAAAACCTCCATCAGCGACTTCGAAAGCAAGATGGCCCAGAGATAATGGTAGTTCTGGTATGTTCTTCATTGTTAAAAATGGCATATTAATGATAAGAAGAGACTGGAGTGAGGCACAATTCTTGAATATAATAAAGTCCATTACTGGTTTTTCGAACAAATGAGAAAGGTGTCTGTTTACATCTTGTCCAATTAGTTTTAAAATTTTCAATGTTCGGGATGACATATTAAGTACTCTCATTGCTTTCGAAGTGAAAAAGCTTAAAACAATTTTTAAGCTTTCTGCATTGTTTTCTTTTTGTATAATTTGAATTTCACGGACACAGTAGCATTTTGACATTAACCACATCATATTATCTTCCGTAATGTCAGGGTCCACAAATTTTAACAGATGAATTTTATGTCCATTGTGTAGCTGAACATGACTAGGAATAGGTAAAATTAACGATGTAACAGTAAGTTCTCCAAAGTCTTGGCTAAAGTTGGCTAGACTCGCTGCAGTTACGTCATTAAATTCCGGGATATTAAAGTTTAATTGTGGATTCACAATACGTTTCCAACGCTTGGATACCGTTCTGGCTGCTAGCTTACATTCAAAGGGTAAACTCCATAAGATTTTTTCTTGGATCTAAACATAATGAGTAATGAATTTAGGATGGAAATTGGGTAGATTGAGCAATAACGGAGGAAGCAAAGTTTAAAAGATTATACTTAGAATAAGCATATTTAAACATACCTTATCCGGAAGCTGGCCGAAGTCAGTATTATATTCCACTTTGAGGCTTTCTTCGTTTTCACCACTCATATTTTCTTTAGAAATATTAAGATTCTTTATGATTATAATAACAAACGAGGGCCTACAAAAGACAATTCTTGGATAACCGTGTGCTAAATACCTAGATGTTCAATTAGCTTTAAAGGTTTTGTTTTTGTGCGAAAAATCTAGGAAAATTTGTTTTGTTTGCGTCTAACTTAACCTCTATTTCTGTTCTAAATGTAAAAAATGCATATTCCAAAGTATGACGTTCAACTTCGCCATGAGTTTGAATCTCAATGTATGCCTGCTTATTCAAACCAGATTTGATTGACTTGAGGAGTGAATGTTGTTATACATTATTCCAAGTTATAAAACCTTCAGAGAGGCCAAGAGCTAAAATTAGATCCCGAACTTGATTATTAGCTCAACTAAAATGCATCATAGAGCTTATTTCCTTACAAATGAAATAGATAGTAGTTAAAGAAATTTGGAACCCCGGTGTACATAAGTAGTTTAATAAATCCTTTGCCAAAGTTAGCTTTTTTATGGTTATTACTATTACATATTAGGTTTGTGGTAAATATTCCGAAGTATGGAGTTATAGTAATTTAGTTAAAAAACTATATTGCTTTGCTTTTTCCATATCCAAGTTATGGTATTTCAAATATTTTCCATTAGGAATATTCATCATACACTTTTAAACGAGTCAAACTTAATGGTTTTCTTCAATCAGCCATAAAGGCGTAAGTCAATAAGATCTTTTAAAATGAACATCATCATTCATTCTGTTAAACTCAAATATTTTAAAGATTCAAATTTGGACTTGATTTGATATAATAACGAACTAATGGTGAGAGTATTGATTGTTTTTTATTGAAAAGTGAACAAGCGAACTTTTTTTTTTAATAAGACATTAATTAATTAACTATTTCTCTGAAGAAAAGACTTCTTTCTGCTTACTCAACTCAGTTATGTGTGACGCAACAACGGTTTTTCAAAACGAAAGAATCCTTGAAAGTAATTTTAATCCTAACTACGAATTATATTCTTAATCATATTGTTGCACAGCGATTTTTAAGATGATTCTGCTTTCTAGGATTAAATCGGGGAAGTACACTTGGTGGACGGAGTTCAACGGATGCTAATGACATGATTTCATTAGCAGAAAAAGGAAAAATATGTGGCGGAAGCAGTGCATCTTCAACAAGTTCCAGTGCTGATGTTGATGACCTTCACCGACATCATGCTGGAAGGCTTGGAAATCTTAGTCATTCTGCTTTCCACCAATCTCATCAACAGTCAATTACCCAACCCCATCAATTGCTTCGATCTAATTCGGATTCACATCATGCAAATATTCCACATGCAAACCCAATTCACCATCCACCGCTTCAACGCTCAATTAGCAGAGATAGAGATAGTCGAGAATTGAATCCTTCAATGCGTCCACATCCTGTAACCATACCATCTTCCTATCCCTCGGCTTCCGGATCTCAAAACAATTTTAGAAGAATGATGTTACCACCAAGAACCAAATCCGTAGACTCTGAATCTCCGCCTCCTTCTGAGCAAGGAATGTCAACCTATGGCGACTCAATAGCAGACCAAGATGTAAGTTCAAGTCCTTTAAATGCAAGAAAAATAAACAGTACTATTGATTTTCTATAATTGATCTCGGCATATCTTTATTAATAATGCAATAGGTATGTGCTCTTTAGCTAAGCCAAAAACTCTCACTCTGACCAAGCTAAGAAAGGAATTTGTGAAAGCTTTGTGAAAGAATTACTGTAGAAATCCGTATAAGAGGATAACTCTTGGCATCATAATTCTTTATCTTCTCAAGTCTCAATTAGTTCTTACCTAAGGAAGGAAAACCATTCATTCATTTATTGCTAGGTTCAGGTTGGAAGCCTGCGTGATAGCAAGAATGCTAACCTTTCCTTCAAGTTTTATCTGGAAAATAGCTAATGAAATAAAAAAAATTAAACATTAATAATTCAAAGCAAAATCTCAAGTTTCCTAACTTATAATGTTAATTTTCAAACAAGGTTAGGAAATATTGAGTACTGAACAAGCTCTAGTTTTCGTATGCCAATCGAATGGAAAAAGAACGCATGATAACACTCAAAGTCGGCATATGGATTTTAATTATTCAAACATCAACGCTTTTTAGCCGCATTCCAGGTCTAGTCAAAGGCTGAAAGTTGGGATTCAGTTACATTATTCAAAAACTAATTTAAAGTCCGATTCTCCCTAACTTAAATTCCTATTCATGAGCTTTTACTTAATCATACTAAAAAATATATTTGGAAGAGTAATAAACTTATTTTGGCTTCATTTCCCAATTCAAGCGTAGAATTAATCAAATGTGCATGATTGGTTTTCAGATTTTATACATAGATGAGATTTGACTAGTATTTTTTCATTATATCCTACGTTTGGAGAAAACATTCAATCAATTTGGACAAAATATGTATTACAGAAACGAAACTCCAGAGTTTAGAAATTATTAGGCTAATAAGAATTCTTTGGAGTTTTTTATTAGGAGTTTTAATAACCGTAAAATTGTTCAGATTTCTTCTGACTTCGTCTAATGATTAATAAATTAAAATTTGAAGATTACATCGCATCCACTAACTTATAATTAAATGTTTCCATATTCTAGGATCACATTTTTGAAGTTGAAGAGCTCTCAATGACAGAAGGGGAACTAGGTCTTATTGAAACTCGTCGAATTACATCAGCAGCATTGAAATGTGGAAGCATTGAAGTTGCTTTTGATTATGAAGCAGCTGCAAAGAAAATGACTGCCCATATAATTCAAGGTCGCGGAATTCCAACCAAAGATTCTGGAGGAGCAAATAATACACAGGTAAATCTTAGGAATGATGTCAATTCAATGATTTCTTGACTCATTTAATGTTTTTAATTTAGGTTCGGATTGTATTACTACCAAGCAGAAAACAGAAACACAAAACCAAAGTTCGTCAAGGAGAAAATCCCCAGTATTTGGAAAGTTTTGTTTTTAACAAAATAAATCCTGGTAAGTAGGTCCATTTTATATGTTTCTTTGTTATTGGAAATTGATTATTTAAAATTAGTTAAACCTTTGACGCGATTTAAATTACTTAAATTATTTATATATAACAATGTTGAATTTGTGATTCTATTATTTTTCAGAGGATGTGAGCAGTTTAGGAATACGTATAAGACTTTATGGTTGTGAAAGAATGAGGAGAGAAAGGCTCCTGGGAGAATATGTTTTGGCGTTCGGTTCACTTCATCTTGAACTAGAAACAACTCTTTGGTTGGACCTGGAGCCGAGATATCATCTTTCGGTAAGTAGTACTTCAAAATTTTAGACGGACATCAGGACAACAAAAGAGCCATTCTTTCATTAATTGTTTAATCCTTTTTCTTCTAGTGGGACTCACGTTCTGATACTGGTAGTTTAGCAAGAAGTGATAGTGCTTCATCTACACAATCAATACAAAATGGAATACCCGAACTTCTTGTTGGTTTGGCATACAATGGAACTACTGGGCGTTTAACTGTTGAAATTATAAAAGGAAGCCACTTCAGGTAATTCATTGCTCCAACTCAATGTTTGTCGATTTCTAGAAATCTTTTAGGGCAAATTTTATATGAAGTAACTTGATAAAATGAAGACCTCAACTTTCATTAAGTTTTATTTGTTCTATCTAGAAATCTTGCTGCTGGGAGAGCTCCAGACTCTTATGTGAAATTGGTTCTGGTTGGTTGCAATGGTCAAGAAATGGGTCGTGCTAAATCATCTTTACGACGTGCTCAGTCGAACCCACTGTTTAAAGAAACTTTTATGTTCCAGGTAAAACCCTACTTTTATTTTTCTGAAGCCATGTTTATGTTTACCAGTTTTATTATTATATTGTGATTAAATGATCAAAGTGATTTTAGAAACCATATATAAATCAGTGCACCCGAACCGAGGAAAGTTGAATGATATAAATTTTATATGTCTCTCAATTTGGGTTGACAATTCCTAGAATTCTTATAAATTGCCGAGTCATAAATAATCATTTTGAATGAAACTAAAATTAATGGATGTTGTTTTATTTTGTTCAAAAGTTTACTTTAAAACTTCAACATTTATTTTTTTTACCATCTTTCAGGTTGCACTGTTTCAAATATCTGAAGTGACACTCCTAATTTCAATTTACGGAAGGAAAGGGGTAACACGTCGAGAATTATTGGGATGGTTTGCATTGGGATACAATAGTTCGGGTGATGAAGAAACAAGTCACTGGGAAGATATGTGTGATGCCCAAGGAGATCAAATGTGTCGTTGGCATGTTCTTTTGCAGTCTTAATCGTTAATGCCAGAAAGATTAAGCTACAAGACTTGAATGAAGAGTTGTTTGATATGGGCAAGAAATGAAATTGAATCAGAAAGTATGGATTATACAATATAATCTTATTTACTTGGAAGATAACTTCCGCTCCAAAAATTTACCTTCAATTACCTACGCTTGAACTAATTTACTTTTATTAATAATAAGATAACTATTATATTAACGTACATCCAAAATTTAATATTTATCAAACTCCCTTGTGAATTTCGGATGCAAAATTGTGCATTCGAATTTAGGTTTAAGTTATTTCGAGTGCAATTTTTGGGGTTATTATTCACTTGAAAGGATGATACTCATTCCTCGCAAAACATATATTATATCCCCATAAATATTTGTCGGAATTTTGCAAAATGCATTAATCACATAATGAATCTTTTAGTATTTTCTATTAATCTTATAACCTTTTATACATGTCGTCTCGTGCATTGCAAAACTCGTAATGCAAATTATTCATATTGTTGATATTTAACTTATTCATAAATTTTGCACTGCACTGTCTTCGCAAAAGTTAATTCTATTATTAATGTTAAGAGTACGATTTTATGGTACCTGAATGAAAGAAAGTGCTGTTGGATTTACAAAAAGTGTTGCTGGTAAGCATCTTTAGATCAAATCTCAACTTCCTAAATTTTTATTGAATTGGGTTTATTTATTTATATTTCTCTTAACTTCTCATGGAATATTTCTGCAGTTATCTTTAAAATTAAGAGATCCAAGGCACAACTGTAACTAAATTACCTATATTATTATTATAATAGTAAACTTACAAGATCGAAGCACAGATTCCTAAAATTTTATCCTATTATTATATTAAAAATTTTAAATTCATATATAAAAAACAATAGTACACTGAACTTTAACTTGACATTGTTAAGTTTTGGAACGAAAGAAAAGCACAGATCAAAGCCTTAAACCCTATATTAACATTTAAAAAAATATGTTATAACTTTAACTCGTGAGTAAAATGTCATTATAGATAGAAATCTGTCTTTAAATTTTTCAAGTATGCAACACTCATTTTTTATCCCTATTCACTAATCGTAATCGTTTCCTTTGTCTTTACTAATAACATTTAAAATTTATGAGCTACACTTGTATGGATTATAAAAACTCTATTAAATGGCAGAAACAAATGTTGCATGAGACCAATATTAATGTCCTAAGTCCTTCCTTTTCTAAATTCCTTGTTCGTATTCGTTGTAAGTACGAAAACTTATTATGTGATGTGCAAAAATTATGATGGTGTAAAGACATTTATTGTACAGGCAATTGAATATTGAATTGAATATAGTGTCGAAAGCGAAAGCGATATAATTGTTGATTTTTTATTAGTGTTAACCTTTAAACTGTATCTGTATTATCTTACTTCTAGTTTTCTTTTGATAACTATTATGATTGCCAGTTAAATTAAACTTGAGTTGTGTTGTGGTGCGTTAGTTCATAGTTTAGCATTATTGATGATTTAGGGTAAAAACATTCCGTGGTTCTAGGCATTCCTTGTAACCTCGGAGAATGAATTGCTATACAATCAAATTACGCTGAATCATACAATAATACGTTTACAAATATTTTATTTTACAAGTTTAATGACGCTAACAAAAGTTTTACAAAAGAATTGTACTAATAATATTCATAGTAATTTATGTTAAATACTGCTTTTAAGATCACAAATATTATGCTTGTAACACTGAATGTTTATGTAATTATCTTTGATCAATACACCAGGTTTTATGTCAAATTCAAACTGAACTGGTGATTGGTTTTATCTCTCTACAACTATTTGTGATTTTGTAATTTAGTTTTAAGAATATTGGATTTAAAAATTTCACAGAATGTATTGAATGCACAAGAAACCTTACATTAGCGAACATAAGAAGCACAACATCTAACGTCTTCATTCATCTTGTTTTTCTAATGTATTGCCCTAGTTTTAAGAGCTAAGAATATTGAATTCATCTTAAGTTATAATTTCTTAATTAAAACTTATATGGCTCATATTCCTACTTTATATTTGTACCATTTTATTATAATTAATAATGTACACGCATCACTATAATCAATTATTTTATTTACTTACTCACTGCTTTCAATTCTAACAATGTATTCACTTGGTAAACTTATAATATTCAGAAGAATATATCGAACCTATATTTGCTCCGTGCGTTTACAATTGTATTTGTGTAATGCCAAAGTACTTTGCAAATATTTCAATTATTGATTATTGTATGTTACAATATATTCAGCTTCTCTTTGTGTTAAAAGTATATTTAAATTTTCTGTATAACAATAAATACTTTATGAATTAATGAATTTACAGACAAAACTTACCAGATTTGGAAACTTAAATTTCTCATTTCCAGTTTATTTAGAAGTATCTTTTCTTTTACGTTTAAACATGCTTATATTCAAAACATTTGAAATAGTGTTTGGTCGAAATGCTTCATGTGGAATATCCAGGGACCATATCCCACTCCCAGGTTGTAAATTCTGGAACTTTTTAATGGGCTGGAGTAAATTGGGGGCGACCAACCAAAATATTTGCTAGGTAGAAAATGTAATATTGTTATTACATTTATGAATTTACATTAATACACTTATTTTATAATTATTAATTATTTGATTCACCTCAGCCCAGGAGGACAAACCACAAGTAGTAAATCTGAGCTCCCATTCCGGAAGTCCTAAGTGATAAATCAGCATTCTATAATAGTGGGTAAAGGTTGGTGCAAGAAAGTGCCATTGCAAACATGAGTCCAAAAACCAGTATTCAATATCAACATCCTCGTTGGGTAAACGACATGATTTTCCAGAGCTTGGCTTTTCATCATTGTTTATATTAGTTGGGGACTTAATGTATACCAAAAACGTGGAGCCAATATTGGCATTGGTATTTAGACTAAACGCCTTCCATATTGGTTTGGAGATTCTCTTTCCACCTAGGGCCTTAGAAAACATAATGATTTACTGAATTGAATCTAAAATTTATTTAGCCTTGTTTTATAACTACCATTTTATTAAACTCTGCGTACGTCATGCAAGATGCAGGATCAGCCTTTGAATCCCCAGTATTATCCACTGAATCTATCTCTAAGGGATTTAAAAGCTGAAAGTTATTAATGCAAAGATTTCCAATGGGAAGCAATTTATCTGCATAATCAAGGCTCCATGTTAACTTGAGACCGTTGGTGGAGAAGTAGTAATTCTTCAAATCCATTGGAAGTTTGAGTCCATGTTTGCGTTCCCAAGTAGCAACAGTCGTCGCTGATAAAGGTTGCCTAACAATCATTTTAATTTCTCTAATCATAGGATGTGCTTCTGGAAAATTAAACAGGCGTATGAATCATTGCTGTTTAAAATGTGAAGGAGCATTAAATACAAAGCTTAAATTTCTTACGAAGAGTATTTTCGATATCAAGAGTCAAATGATTAATAAATTCCTGTTCTTCAGGATTTGGTCGTATAGCTCTCGAAACTTGTACACTATTCTCACTCATTATTGAAATCATTTTTTCCATTCTTTATTTCTCACTAAGTACAAGTTAAATGCCAAATTTGTATATACATACAGATACAGTACGTCAAAAACTATGAAAGAATGTCATGTTAAAATTTGTAAAAGTTTGATCAATATATATTTCTGGATTCTGGTAACAATTTGCTTTAGAGTTTAAAGCATAAGCTAACCATACATACTGTACAAATACTAGACCTTCTCTACTCTTTTACTAATGTTGTTCTAATCTAAACATCAGCATGAATCAAACCCACACTTAAAATAAATTACAATGATTTACAAAGTACAATATATTTCTTCAATAACAAACTAATAAAAACTAAGTAAATATAAAATAAGTAAATATGAGACTACTTCTTACTAGCCAATGACTGTGATTGTGAATTGAACTTATTGCTATTACTGGAATGAGTGCTGGATGCTTCTGTTAAACCAGATTTGCCTTCTTTCGTATGCCTCCATTTCATTCTTCGATTTTGAAACCAAACTTTTACCTTGAAAATTAAAATATCTTCTAATTATCATGATTCAGAAATTTAAAAAAAAATTTTTTTACCTGTGCATCGGTAAGTCCTAAAGTAGCTGCTAATTGACGCCGATCAGGTTT
>JAQGCY010000364.1:0-18858 GCA_034700645.1 Xenylla mediterranea | reverse complement strand
TGTCTTAATAGTAAGAATTGCCAACACAAACCTATTTGAATTTTTATTGTCACAAAATTCTTATAAATATCAATTTTAATCAAGATTTTCAATCTTGGATGCTTGAATAAAAATGTAACAATACTTATATAAACTAACTTCTACTTTTGATTTCAGGTTCATGAAAACACAGTTCCAGACGAGTGTGAAAAATGTGAGTTCAAGTATTTCGATAAAAAATTATTTGAACACCATTCCTGTATTACAAAAGAAGAAAGGAATGCAAAAGAATTGAACTTACGTTGTAATTATTGTGGAAACTGTTTCAAATCTCATCAGAAATGGACACATCATAGAAGATCCCATGAAAAAGAGAAGGCAACCATACCTTGTACGGTAGAAGGATGCGATAAGAAGTAAGGCTTTCTTCTTGTAGTTGTATCTATACGGTTAAACCTGGGCTATAGCATACAAAAGTTCTTGCGGTTTAGGTTTCTCTGTCCCAAATTTGTGGAGTTTCACATTAAAAGATCACATTCTGATCGACCGAAGAAAAAATATCTCGAAAAAAGATTCCCATGTCCGGAATGTGGAAAAGTGTTGGGAAGATCAAACTTACGAGTAAGAATAAATTAATTACATGGTTAGTTAAGTTCAAGTTGGGTATTAAGAATTTCTGATTTTAGTTTATCACAATATCTTTACATAGGTTCACATGGTACAGAAACATTCCACTGGACTGGAGAGAAACCTTATCTGTCATTTATGTGGAATGACATTTCAATATAGCTCGTAAGTTTTACATGTAGGACTGTCTAATTTGTAAATTAAAAGAATATTTTGTTGAATAGAGTACTCGAAAACCATATAAAGTTCAAACACTCCGAGGTTCGAGCATACAAGTGTCCACTCTGCAACGTCAGTTTCAAATATAAACAATGTCTACTAACTCATTGGAAAGGAAAAATCCATAGCAAAGAGGAAGTAGCTCCATTATTAGCTGGTCAAATTTTACCGAATGTCAAACCAGACGAAGTTCCAATTCTACCACCGAAAAGAAGGAAACGAAGTGATTTTCAAGATGAGTCATCTAATTCCAATTAGAACTAATGACTTTAGACTTTGTATTATGTAAGAGCTTATTTATTTCAAATTTTTTAAATTTCGATGCGATGTTTAAGCTTTAATATATATAAATATATAAATTAGTTTATCGTATTGGTTAATATTCGAGAAGTTAAGTAGGGCTGGTTGAACCTTTCGTGAATTACAATTATTATAAGGATCAAATTTCTTAAGAAGTTTTCTTCCTTTTTAAATGGACCTTTTTTACTAAATACTTTATGTAAAGAATTTCTCAAATTATTGAAGATCTGAACCTTTCATCAAAGACATATTATTCTTATTTAGTAGAAGAATCATGAGAAATTTTAATTTAAAACTCGTGAAATTGTTTCTCTCTCTGAACTTCATATGCCAAGTCGATTGAATAAACCGGCATAGTTATGACTTATGGCTCACTGGAAGACCTTTGTTGTGGTGTCATGTCATACTCATACACAGAATCATATCTCTCTGATGGTAGCTAACTTTAGTACCAAATTAACACAATTTTTCATCATCATGAACATGATAAATCTAGAATCTACTGGAAAACTAAACGAAAACGATTGTTGTTGTTGTAAGATTTTTAGGATTTGGCATAGGATTTGAGATTTCATTCGATGGATGGATGGATGATGGGCAGGCTTTGGGATTCTTGGGGTGGACTTATGAATTTCTCCTCCATCATCATTCTTAACAACTGCCTGCGTGGTACGAGCGACGGCAAGTCGAATTCCTTTATTCTCTCTCAGCAGCATATACTTGCAGCTAATTGAATTGCCTTGGATTGATTATTTGTTTGTTCTACACTACCCCACTCACCCAACCCACCCACCGCCAGTCACCCCCGTCACGATCTGCTATCCTGTAACACAGTGTCTGGTTTCTGAAAGACTATTTACATCAAAGTTCTCCACGTCCCCCTGCCCCCTCCCGAAAATGGAGTGGACAACAGTAGGGACAGGGACAAACAGTCAAATTGGCAGTCCCACTGGTAATGGCAATGATGATAATTGCTTGAATTTTACAGTTCCTGGCCCTGGACCCGGCCTACAAGCCCCAACGCCAGCACCACCACCACCATCAGGTTCCTTGCCTATTGCTAATGCTAATCCTATTGATATGCCTATTATAATACCTTCACAATCACATCAGCCAAAAGTATGCTTCAATTGCTCTGTTGATTTATCTGATCCATCTAATGTGCACAATAATGGGCTCAGGAGTGATGCTGTGTCACAATTTACCATCACAACAAAATTCCGTGCCGGCTCAGGTCAGATTAATCCCGAATTACAATGTTTAGACAGCATGAATATGGTGGAATTTTTACAAGTCGCAACAGTTCGAGATGGGATTTCTGCTGTATTTCCACAATATATGGCTGAGCTTATGCGATTTCTACAACCAACGGAACCACTATTCTTATGCTCTAACTGTGGAGAAATTTTCCAAAATCTATATGCTCTATACTTTAATTTTCTCAATAATTCTCGTCCAAATTCAATGTCCCAGCGATTTAAGCAAATAGAAGTATTCAACCGACTTAAGCACACGTTTTTAGCCTCTCAAAAACATTTAGATGGGTACCATGAATTGGCGTATCAAACTGTTCCACAAGTTTCATCCTATCTTGACGCCATCGCTAATAATACAAATAGTCGTCCAAAAGCACCACCAGGTCCACAAATACATAGCTTGAGCACTTTGGACGTACAATCAGTCCAAGCTCAATCAGCACAGCCTGAGGCCTCAGTTGCTACCACTGAATTTGTGGATGAAGATGAACATAGTAGCTCAAACTACAATCAACAACCATTTACAACACGGTCCAAATCCGAACCAGGATTGAGAAATGATTACCCCAAAAATGTACCACCGATCACCTTTGCAAATGCAATTGGAACACCAACAAGCATGGATACAAGTGATGGAGAAGGCGAAGTCAACGATTTTCGTTCTTTCTTTAAAAGTCCACCCTTCTCTAAAGTCAACATTAAGAATTCCCAAATACGAAACTCAGTACCAGAATCCCTAAGCCAGTTAGAAGGACGAAATGTCAGTTTTAATGAAACAATGAATTTACCAAGAGCAGCATATTTAAGAATGCCAAAACCCGGAGCAAAGAGATACACTTGTAATCATTGTCAACATGTTTTTTTGTATAAATGGGAAATGGATTTGCACGTTCTGGACGTAAGTTGCACTTAACTTTAAAACTATTGGCTTCTATATATTGGTATTGTTGGTCACTTGTACGTTTTTTTTACTTTTTTATATTATTACCAGGCTCATGTAGGGCAGGTTGCTGAAGAATGCCCATCTTGTAAATTCCAATATTTTGATGAAGAATTATTTGTTGGCCATTATTGTCCCGGATCGGACTCGAGATCAACTACTGGACGCCCTTACAACTTCCGATGTAATTATTGTGGAATTTTCTTTAATAGCAAGTATAAATGGGTAGCACATAGAAAAACACACGAAGAAGGATTCGGGCGAAATTTCATTTGTACTATTGGAAACTGCAAAAGAAGGTAAAGAACCACTACTACTGATTTTCCTGCAAAAATAAATCTCTAAACAAAAATCTTTGTTTTAGCTATATGGAACAATACCATTTAGATAATCATATTCAGAAAGAACATTCGGGGAATGTTAATTTAGAAAATACCCAGAATGCAAATGCTGCGAGAAGCAATTATCATTGCCCGATTCAGAATTGTTTGGAGAGCTTTGCATGTCAGCGGGAAGTGGAATTGCATGTTTCAAAGGTATTCTTTTCTCATTATCAGTACTTTTACAGCATAGCATCCATAGTGTTGTTGTTCTTTACCAGATGCACGAAGCGAAGGTTCCAGCAGGAGAGTGTGAAAACTGCGGATTTATGGGTTTTGATGAGGATTTATTTAAACTCCATATTTGTATCTCAAGTGTTACAAGAGTAGTAGATGACCTGAAATATCGCTGCGATTATTGCGGTCTTTGCTTGAAAACTGCAGATGAATTGGATACGCATAAGAAAACTCATGAAATGCAACCAACCGTGGCAAAAAAACCAAAGGTTACCTGTCCAGATTGTGGAAAACAATATAACAAATCGAGCTTACCAGTAAGTCCTGCAAATTTAAAAAATGCGTAGTAAAAAGGAAACAAACCAATGGGTTAGAGTATGTTTCTAGGAACACAAACTAGCTAAACATTCTGATGAGAGACCTTATGGTTGTGGGGTTTGTCAATTGGCCTTCAAGACACGAAGGTAAATTAAAAAGTTATGGTACTTGATTTTAATTAGCAAATCCTAACAAATAATCTCTAACTTTAATCAATTTTGCTCTATATTTTAGCACTCTACAGAATCACATGGGTTCAAAACACTCTGGACTTCTTCCATATAAATGTCCAATATGCTTGTTGTGTTTTAAAACTGTACTAGATATTAAGGGTCACTGGAAAGGAAATACTCACAGTAAAGAAGAAACTGCTGGATTACTGAAGTCTAGAATTAGACGTACCGTGGATCCCGAGGAATTACCAGTTATTAAACACAACAAGAACCTCATGTCGAGTTCTGAAAATGTTGCTCGAATTGATGAGATTCACCAACCCCAAGCAACATCGTCACGAATGGCAAGCAATGATCTACGTAAACTGGTTGAAGAAATGGAGAAAGTTTTTCACTCTAAATAAATAATTTATGAAGTAACGTAATTTTAGTTAATTTTACTTAGATTTGAATGCCTTAATATTTATTTCTCTTATATTATTTTGATTGTCTACTTTGCAATTATACAAAACTATTTCTATTCTAATTGTTAAAAAATAGAACTGGCTCTACTCAAACAGGTCAATATCTCTGCTCTTTGGCTCTGCAAAATCTCTAAAAGAAATTATCTCTGCACTACTTTGTCTAATTATTCTCGAGTTATTTTCCAGAAAAGCAATTTATGTTATTTTATATAAAGACTTATTATTAGTAAGCTTAATATTAGTAACCTTAAGCCCTCTCAAATTGAGCTAATGTGTAGATTTAATTTTTGGATTTTCAGTTTAGTTTAATAGATCTTTTTTGACCAAGAGTTTAATAAGGTAAGAGTTTCAGTTTGGATGAATTCAATTCTCGTTGTCTAACGTCCAACGACGGTGTTAAAATAAGCTTGTAGTAATATATAATTTTTATTGATGAAGTCGATTTGCTGATTTCATTTTGTAAATGTAAATTTACAAAGCCATTTTTTGTTGATTTTGAGCCATGTAATTCAAAACAGAATAATGTTAGTTATTCAATAGAACATACTTTAATTTGAATGTTATCTTAATTTTTCCCTTGCTTCTTTGGTAATTCACAATGTGTTAGGTTAGATTATATTTAATAAATTCAGTCCGTCGTCGTTCAGTAAATGATACAAAACTTTCTAATTTGAGAATTTGACTCCAAATTCATTTGCTCATCCCAACATTTTCAAAGAAAACATGTTTCAATTTTCATTGCAATATTGCTCGTAGAAATAGAATGAATGAATTTCTTCAGATTTCATTTTGAAATTCAAAATCTCAAGCGATCCCAATAGGTGGGAGTATTTGTAAGTTCGTTTAGCGTCTGAAGCTGAACTTAACCTTGACGAATTATTCAGGTTAAAATTCTCAAGTATTTTACTCATTTGCATGGAACAAAAATGGAACGGTCATTCCAATGGGATACAATTTTCAGAATATTTAGTCCAATGTCGAACAATTAATTTTCAAGCATTGTCAAAAAGAATTTGTAATGTATTATTAAATGTACTTGCACATTTTCAAGAAGACGCTTTTAAACTTGTACTATTGTAGCAAAGTTTTAGATGAAGCAAATATATTATGAGAACGAATTTTCTGGGTTTGTTTCTCTTGAACATTAAGATGACAGCCAACTTGAAGATATAAAGCGGTAATGAAAATATGCAAGAAAAATATGAACCACATTAATTAATTCAAGTTTGTTCTATTTTATTTGTCAAGAATAATAATAAATTATAAATTGTTTCATTTAGGGCAACGCCAAGCCAAGGAAAACGCAAGAATATTCAATTCTGAAATTTAAATTTAAGGGTAATGTTGTTGTCTAAAATCTAAATAATTTTAATAAACTAAAGTACCGAACTTTCTCTCAGTTGTCAGTCAGTCAGCCATGATTTTGATTATGATTTTACTTCCAGTGTCCAACATCCAACGACTCCAGTCCACCAGTCTAACTCTGCTGCTGCTTCCAAGATGTCTGCATCAGCTCCTGCTCCTTGCTGTGTCAACTGTTCCTTGCCTCTGGACATAGATTCTAATTCCAGTGTTGGTGCTGGAAATGACCCCAACTCCAAGGCCCGAAATCTTCCAGTAAAAGGAATATCCATTGGGCTAGAAACAGATTCATCCGGTTCAAATCCGGGGAATGATAGTGCTGAACAGAATATTTCAATTGTTGATGGACTTTCATGCATTTTTCCAACAAGTCTTCCATTGGTTCAAGTTCAGGATTCTGAAGAAGAGTTCCTTATGTGTATGAATTGTGGTACAGCCCTAAGCACACTTTACGAAGCATATTTCCAGTTACTCCAATTGTCCAACGCTAATTCCAAGCTTACAGAACTCATTAAACAAATCGAGATTTGGCATTCTTCCACTGCTAGTTTTTGCATTCCAAATTTAAATTCCAGTTCCCCAGATGTGTTTGCCACATATCTTTCTGCTTTAAGAGAACATTATGACGAATCTCAGTTGGATAGACCAGAAATTAAAGCTGAACCATCCAACGAAGTTGATTATGAGTATGACGACAATGAGAGTGAACCAATTGATCAAAGTCTTCACAATTCATTTTATTCATCGGTGGAAATAGTAGATGACAATAAATTTGATGGTGAGCAAAGTTTTGCACCTAAAATTCGCAAAACCAAACAAATTCCGAATTCCAATCAACGTAAAAAGAAAGGAACAAGACCTAAATTAACTCATAGAAAGAAATCCAAATTTCGTAATTTTCAAAATGTTGGATTCGAAGTATATAAAGACACGAAATATGGAGATGTTTATTTGAAAGAACAAGAAAGCAATTCGGGTGTCCTTGTTACTCGCAGAAGTAAACGACTGAAGGCTTCATTTGAGAATGATAAACTCCCATCTCTATCGACCAAAATAATTGAAAGCAAAAATTTAGGAATGACTAATTCATTGAAGGGATCCGCGGAAGCTTCTGATTCTTATAAAAATGATCTTAAAAATGATACCAAAGCCGAAGTAGAAAATGAATTCTTTGCAGAGATTGGAAAAAAGTTTAAGAAATCATATACTAAACATCAAAGAACAAAACCATTTATTAAATGTACTATTACGCCTAAGTGTTCCTTCCGATTCAAGTTTCAATGGGAATTAGAAATACATAGATTACGAGTGAGTTTATTTCAAATATTTGGTTAAATACATATAAACTTAAATCTCTAAACTGCTGAATATTTTCATTTTCAGACACACGAGAAAAAGGTACCAGGGGTATGTCAGAAATGTCAATTTAAATACTACGATCGAGAACTGCTAAAATCTCACATTTGTATTAAGAAAGAAAAACTAAAGGCAAAACAAATCAGGTGCGGGTATTGTGGAAAGTGGTGTGAATCGTCAAATCGATTGGCTTGTCATGCTAAGAAACACGATCAAGGAAAATCATTTGTTTGCACTGTGGAAGGTTGTAAGAGGAGGTAATTAATCTTGCTGTTACAATTATAATAACTCTTTGCACATCATAGTTCAGTATTTTATTCTTACCCTGCAGCTACCGGGGAAAACTTTCTTTGGAAAAACATATTAAATTACAACATTTAGAAAAACGACCAGAGCCGCCGCCAGTTAACGTCGTATGTGATGAATGTGGGAAATTAGTTAATAAGAAACAAGTAACTGTAAGTTTAATAGAGTTTTAGCTATGAAATTTCATAGTGAACTTTTATTTGTTGTTATTAAAGATAATGAAATCAATTTATTGCTTACTCCAGCGACATAAGATGTCCCACCAAAGTGAAAAAAGATTTGGCTGTGCTATATGTGGAAAATCATTTCGACTTCCATGGTATGTAACAGGTTTATTGTTTATTTCGTGTACCAGAAAATAGGATGACATGTGTTAGAGTATTATGCAGTTAGTACCATTAATTTGGCAATTGACTAATTGCATAGCTCCCCATTTTAACTGGATATTTGTCTTGCTTTTTCTAGGGTATTGAGTAAACATAAAGCAACTGTACATCAATCAAGGCGTCCTTACAAATGCCCCCTCTGTGGATTAGGTTTCAAGATTGGCTCTGCCCTTCGACATCACTACAACTCTAAAGTACATAAACCAGAAGAAGTAGCCCCTTTAATCAAGGCCGGAATTCGAAAAAATGTTAATCCAGAAGAGGAACCACCAATTGTACCAGTTAGAAATAAGTTTAAGAATCATTCCGAATGGGCTCATAAATTAAAAGGACGTAACAAAGATAAGCAATTACACAGGGATCAGTCAACGGAAAATTCAAATTCTTCAGAGCAACAAGTTCCAGCAAATGTGGACACTATGCAACAGCATCAAGCTATAGCAAATATTTTGGATCATCCTCATCATATGCCGATGGACTTTTCCAAATTCTTCTGATACAAAAGTATTATAATTATGACAAAGAAGTTTTTTAAGGAGTAAAATGTTTTAATGGATGCTAATACTATTAATTGAAATATTAATGTATGACCATAATTTTAGGATTTATTCATAAACTTGAAATTCAAACAACGAATAACCATATTCTGTACCCTTACCAAACAAGTATATTTTAACAAATCTTGCTGCAACTGCAGCTTGTAAATTGATTGTATCAGTTCCACCATCTCCATTGTAGTCTTCATGAATTGTTACCCACGA
The DNA here is from genome assembly GCA_034700645.1 of Xenylla mediterranea. NCBI lineage: Eukaryota > Metazoa > Arthropoda > Collembola > Poduromorpha > Hypogastruridae > Xenylla > Xenylla mediterranea. The sequence continues at coordinate 9,854 of JAQGCY010000364.1, read as the reverse complement.
TCCATCCGCCCCATCATCAGATATTTGAATTTGATATCCTTTAGCAAATGCATCTTCCCAATACAAAACAATTCTACGCACAATTCGTTGTTGACCAAGATCAACGTAAATCCATTGTTCTTCATTTAGGTCGCTTGCCCATCGGGTTGAAAGGTCTCCATCCACGGCATTTTCGGGATTGTTTTCAGATCCTTCTTCTTGACTACTTGCACGTATTGGACCATTTAAAGCTAAATTTGGAAGGTCTGAGCCATCTCCAAAATCGATATCACCAAGATGAAGGACTCGAGAGTCATAATATGTATCTTTGATCCCTTGATCAGAATTAAATGCTGGATCCTTTAAGTACTCAGCCCAAATCATAAACCAAGTCCACCTTGGTTGTGCATTTAGGACTGCTGGTGTTGGGATTGCTCCAACTTCTGCCAATGCAATGGGTTTACCATTTGCTACACTCAGCATTTGTTGATAGTCATAATCACTGGGAAAATTTTTCATCCACATATCAAGAGAGGCAACGTCAACATAATTATCTCCTGGCCAATACTCAGCAATGTTACCCATATCCACATCCTTCACACACCATGTCCAAATGAGTGTAGTGAGTCCATGGTAATTAACGAGATAATCATACGTGATTTGGTAAAGCTTTGCACTTCCATTGGGTCCAGGTCGACCGCCCCACCATGACCAACCTAAAAATTATAATTGCAATAACAAAGTTCGAATTAGCTTCAACACAAAACCATAATAGAGTTCGAAATTGCATGTGATTCTAAGGCGTACCTTCGTTCATTTCATGTATAGGTCTCCAAATCGTAATAACTCCAGCATCTTGAAGCCGCTTCAAAAATGGAACCACTTCATCCAATCGTTCTTTCCATTTTTGGTTCAATCCACCACCATCCTTGATAAGGTCGTCCCATTGGTAATCCTCCAAATGTGATAAAACTCCATCGGAATCCCAGTTACAAGTCGTTCCTACAGTTGGGGGACATGCATGAAAAGTAAGGGCAACAACAGCTCCGGAATTCCATTGCTTAATAGCCTCATCAATCATTGTTCCTCTATGTTGTACATCTTCTGATTGAAATAGAAAATCTCCACCGAATAAACCTGGAAAAACTCCAGTGATATCTTCTACAACTCGAGTCCATTTAGTAGGATCTGAGTTTGGTTCTCGATTATGTTGACCACTTATTGTCTTGGATCCCGAAATACCGTAGAGATATGTTAGCACGTCATCTTTGGTCGCTTTTGGGGCTTTCCTTGGGATTGAAGAATCTAAAAATTAGAAATTTAATAGCTTTGGAACAATTTCTTTGTATAATTTCAACAGACATCAAATAATATACCAATTTTAAAAGAAACTGATCCTCCAATTAACCCAAAAGCTAGAAATATCGTTCCAATTAAGACCTGCCTCATTACAGTTTTGTGTTTAAAAAACTACTGACAATTCTTCTCTACTGCAACAGAAATTTTAACAAAAGCTTCAAATGTGAATGCATAACGCTTCCTTGTCTTATCAGTTTAAATTTCAAAAGCAATCTCATCAATTATCAAATTAGCTCGTTGTTTTTGTTTTAGTTATGTAAAAGTTGTATGAAGTAAAGTGATTATGAAGTATGAGATAACATTTAGAAGGCAAAAATTCAATAGTTATGTTTATACAATCAATAAACAAATTAATTTGTAAAACTTTATCACTTCTCTTAAACATGACATTTAGATTCGACTTGGGTTTACAATTACATAACATAAGTCTAGTTTGGACCAATGCTATTGCTAACTTTTGTATGTCAGATTTCTCCAAATGCCGTCATTTTTTTAAAATTCGCATTTGTTTTTCCAAAATTATAATTAAATTAAATGTCCTCATCTAATTAAAAAAAAATGGTTTATCCTATGTCCTATCCAACAAAATCCAAGTAATTTTAGCAAAGACGCTTAAGCTTATTGTACTAAACATTACAGTTTAGCAAGCAACGCTGAAACAAACAACACAACCTTAAGGTTGTTCTTATTTTTTAAGAAATTAAGCGGTAATAAAAATGTTTAATAAAATTAACAAATAGCAGCATAAAAATCCCCACAAAAAGTGTAATTAATTAATTAATTGAGATTTTATTTTGCAATGATTGTTTTTGAACAACAATGTGATACTTCGGCTTCGGGCAAATAGAACAAAAGAATTTTCAATTTTGCAATTTTTTAAGGGTAATAAAACTGGTAAGACTTACATGTAGATCTTTCATAATTAAAATGAATCCAATCAATTCGGTTGGATTTAAGCAAAGGGTGGCCAGTACCTTTTAACATGTAAAATCCAACCAATCAATTCCTTCACTGATACTGGATGTTCTCTCAGTTTTCCGTGTCATTAAATATGCTGCTAACCTTGATTTTGATTTTACTTCCAGTCCCCAGTGTTCATGTCCAGTTAACTTCAGTCGAGTCTAAATAAATCTGCTTCCAGTCCAGCTCCAGGATGTCAGCTAAAGGCCGTCCTTCCTGTGTCAACTGTTCCTTGCCTCTGGACATTTCTAATTTCGAAGCTGGTGTCGGAGATGGAGATGGAATTGACCCCAACAAGGCCCGAAATTTTCCAGTAAAAGAAATATTGATTGGGCTAGATACAGATTCGTCCGGTTCAAGTCGGGGTGATGATGGTGTTGAGCAGAATATTTCAATTGTTGATGGACTTTCATCCATTTTTCCAACCAGTCTTCCTTTACTTCAAGGCTTTGTTCATAATTCTGAAGAAGAATTTCTGATGTGTTTGAATTGTGGTACAGCTCTAAGCACACTTTACGAAGCCTATTTCCAGTTACTCCAATTGTCCAACGCTAATTCCAAGCTTGCAGAGCTCATTAAACAAATCGAGATTTGGCATTCTTCTACTGCTACTTGCACTTCAAATTTACGTCCCAATTCCCCTGACGTTTTTGCCACATATCTCTCTGCTTTATGGGTACATTATTTTGAATCTCGATTGGAAAATCCAGAAATTAAATCTGAACCATCCAACGATATTGATTATGAATATGACAATGAAAGTGAACCAATTGATCAAAGTCTTCACAATTCATTTTATTCATCTGTGGAAATGGTAGATGACAATGAATTTGATGGTGAGCAAAGGTTTGCACCTAAAACTCGGAAAAGCAAACGAATTTCTAATTCCAAGCAACCTAAAAAGAAAGGAACAAGAACCAAGTTTACCCATAGAAAGAAATCCAAATTTCCTAATTTTCAAAATGTTGGACTCCAAGCAAATAAAGATGCGAAATATGGAGATGTGTCTTTGATAGAAAAAGAAAGCAATTTGAGTGTCCTTGCTACTCGAAAAAGTAAACGACTGAAGACTTCATTTGAGAATAAAAAATTACCATCTCTATCCACTATCGAAATATATCCTACAGTTATCAAAGGCGAAAACATATTAACAACTAGTTCATTGAAGGAATCTCCGGATACTCAAGCTGACAAACCGGAAGCCGAAATAGAAGATGAAGTCCTTTCACAGATTGGAAAAACGATAAAGAAACGATATACTAGAAAAGCAGAATATAGACAGAGGCCATTTATTAAGTGTACTAGTATGCCCAATTGCTCTTTTCGATTTAAGTTTCAATGGGAATTGGAGCTACATAGATTACGAGTGAGTTTATTTCAAATATTTGGTTTAGTTTTTATGTAAAGTTAAATCTTTGAACTAATAAATATTTAACTTTTCAGACACACGAGAAAAAAGTACCTGGAACATGCCCGAAGTGTCAATTCAAATACTTCAATCGAGCACTGTTCAATTCTCACCATTGTATCACGAAAAAAGAATTAAAACCTAAGGCAGCAAAATTCAGGTGTGCTTACTGTGGCAGGTACTGTGAAAATTCAACCCTATATTCTTGTCATGCTAGGAAACATGATCAAGGAAAACCATTCGTTTGCACTGTGGAAGGTTGTAAAAGGAGGTAATTAATCTTACTGTTACAATAATAATAACACTTTGCACATCAAACTTCAGTATTTTATTCTTACCCTGCAGCTACCGAGGAAAACTTTCTTTGGAAAAACATATTAAATCACAACATTTAGAAAAACGACCAGAGCCGCCCCGAGTTAACGTCGTATGTGACGAATGTGGGAAATTAGTTAGTAAGAACAAAGTAAATGTAAGTTTAATAGAGTTTTAGTTGTGAAATTTCATAGTGAACTTTTACTTGTTGTTATTAAAGATAATGGAATTAATTTATTGCTTATTCCAGCGACATAAGATGTCTCACCAAAGTGAAAAAAGATTTGACTGTCCTATATGTGGAAAATCATTCAAATTTCCATGGTATGTAACATGTTTATTGTTTATTTCGTCTACCAAAAAATAGAATTTATTGACTGCAAACTTTCGAGCACAGTTTTGCTTTTCTTCAGCCTTATAAAGTGTAATAAAAATAATACCTACAGTATTATGCAGCTGGTGTTGGTACCATTAATTTGGCAATTGACCAATTACATAGCGGCCCATTTTAACTCGATATTTGTTTTGCTTTTTCTAGGGGATTGAGTAAACATAAAGCAACTGTACATCAATCAAGGCGTCCTTACAAATGCCCCCTCTGTGGATTAGGTTTCAAGATTGGCTCTGCCCTTCGACATCACTACAACTCTAAAGTACATAAACCAGAAGAAGTAGCCCCTTTAATCAAGGCCGGAATTCGAAAAAATGTTAATCCAGAAGAGGAACCACCAATTGTACCAGTTAAAAATAAGTTTAAGAATCATTCCGAATGGGCTCATAAATTAAAAGGACATAACAAAGATAAGCAACTACACAGGGATCAGTCAACAGAAAATTGAAATTCCTCAGAGCAACAAGCTCCAGCAAATGTGGACACTTTGCAACAGCATCAAGTTATAGCAAATATTTTGGATCATCCTCATCATATGCCGATGGATTTTTCTAAATTCTTCTGATATAAAGGTATTATAAGTTATGACAAATAAGTTTTTTAAGGAGTAAAATGTTTTAATGGATGCTAATACTATTAATTGAAATATTAATGTATGACCGTAATTTTAGATATGATACGAAATATGGAGATGTGTCTTTGATAGAAAAGAAAGCAATTTGGGTGTCCTTGCTACTCGAAAAAGTAAACGACTGAAGACTTCATTTGAGAATAAAAAATTACCATCTCTATCCACTTTCGAAATATATCCTACAGTTATCAAAGGCGAAAACATATTAACAACTAGTTCATTGAAGGAATCTCGGGATACTCAAGCAAGCCTTCAAGAATCTCCGAAAGCTTCTGATTTTAATAAAACTCATCTCGATTCTGACAAACCGGAAGCCGAAATAGAAGATGAAGTAATTTCGCAGATTGGAAAAACGATAAAGAAACGATATACTAGAAAAACAGAATATAGACAGAGGCCATTTATTAAGTGTACTAGTATGCCCAATTGCTCTTTTCGATTTAAGTTTCAATGGGAATTGGAGCTACATAGATTACGAGTGAGTTTATTTCAAATATTTGGTTTAGTTTTTATGTAAAGTTAAATCTTTGAACTAATAAATATTTAACTTTTCAGACACACGAGAAAAAAGTACCTGGAACATGCCCGAAGTGTCAATTCAAATACTTCGATCGAGCACTGTTCAATTCTCACCATTGTATCACGAAAAAAGAATTAAAACCAAAGGCAGCAAAATTCAGGTGTGCTTACTGTGGCAGGTACTGTGAAACGTCAACCTTATATTCTTGTCATGCTAGGAAACATGAGCAAGCAAGACCATTCATTTGTACCGTGGAAAGTTGTCAGCGAAGGTTAATAAATGATATATAATAAAGCCTAATAATTTTGTACATTAAAAATCCTTCTATTATTATTTCTTACCCGGCAGCTTCCGAGTAAATTCTTTTTTAGAAAACCATATTAGACTAGAGCATTCAGAAACACGGCCAGATCGCAAGATACAATGTGATGAATGTGGAAAGTTAGTTCCTAAAGGAAAAGGACGCTTAAATGTAAGTTTACTAGTGTTTTATAAAATTTCATAACATGACATAATGACTTCTAGGTCTAATGAAATCAATTTATTGTTTATTCTAGCAACATAAGCAGACCCACTCAAGTGAAAAAACATTTGGCTGCTCTATATGTGGGAAATTATTCTTTACTAGAAAGTATGAAAAAGGTTTATAATTAGAGGCGTCTTCTCACTTTTAAATAGCTTTACTTGATTGATGTAGAGTTATGTATTGAAGCATTCATTTGGCAATTGATTAATTACCTATTTTGCAACTGTTTTTCTAGAACAATGAGTCAACATAAAACAAAAGTCCACACAACCAAACGTCTGTACAAATGCCCCCTTTGTGGATTAGGTTTAAAGGTCGGCACTGCCCTTCGAAATCACTACAAAACTAAAGTACATAAACCAGAAGAAGTAGCCCCTTTAATCAAAGCCGGAATTCGACAAAATGTTGATCCAGAAGACGAACCACCAATTATACCAGTTAAAAATAAATTTAAGGATCATTCAAAGTGGGCCCATAAATCGAAGAGACGTAATAAAGATAAGGAAATGTGCAAGGATCAGTCAACAGAAAATTCATATTCCTCAGAGCAACAAATACCAGCAAATGTGGACCTTTTCCAACAACAAGAACAAGTTATTTAGAATAATTGATCATCATCATCAGATGCCGAAGGACTTCTCCAATTCCGATTAAAAAATATTTATTAATTCATTTATGGATTATTAGTGTAATTAATATTTAATCACGGCATCCGTTCCCTTATCTGATATTTTCCGAACGGAAACGTTATGTTATGCAACGTGAAATAAGTAAGTGATTATAAGTTAATCATTTGATTCAAACTTGTACTTGACAATGATAATATGTTATCGATATCAAATGTCAATGACGCTATAGGTAATAAGAAATATTAATATCGCAAATTTTTAGGGTTAGGTTATTATATTCAAAGTTACTATTTTATGATTTAACAAAAATTTAACCAATTGTTAAACTCTTTCTATTATAGATAGTTATAGTATAGTACATTTAGATTTAACATTTTAACATCCTTCCCAAATCACAATTCCACAGAACTGTCGGCAATCGACATGGGATATCCATTCCATTCCCAAAAATATGAAAAGAGGATTTTACTGTTATTAGTTGTACTTTGTAATGTAAATGTGCATATTAATATTATTATTAATTTTTTGTATGCCAGTTAGTTGAAAGAGTACAAGAGCATTAAAGTACATAAACCGTTTAAGCACATGTAGTACTTAAGATTAGTAATGTTAATGTATGAAAATGTGAAAGGATGAGGTCATCAAGTTGTTATTTCCTTTCTTCCTTTCGTTTATAATAGTTTTGTAAAAGGGTTAAAATTACAGTATGGCTTTATGGATTAGTAGAATTTCTAGCAAGGATTACCAAGAATTACTTTTTATTTTCTGTTTATACCTAATAACGTCACGAGTATAAAAAAAACAATTTGCTTGAATTGGAAACGATAAGTGATAGTAGATTTGTACAAAAACATTACGTCATTGATGTGATGACTCGTACTTTGTACTCATGATACAACAAACTAAGTGTTTTGGGGTGGTCTTGTTAGTGTAAGTAAGTGTTATGTAGAATAGAGTGTGTAGATCCACCTTGCTGCAATTTCAATAGCTTTTGTGTTATAGAGAGAAAGAATTTTTTATTATAAAGACTTATCCCAAACCCCAGACTGAGAATGAGTCATAGCAAAGAACTCGCCTAGGAAGGTTCTAAATAAGCTTAATTTATTTTCATAATCAAAATCAAGTGCAGTTCAACGTTTCGAATTGGAAATTAAAGCAAACTACGAAATTATTAAACGTTTTACACTTAAAGTCTTTGTTTTCGTTTTGTTACCTTTACCTAAAAAAGTTTTTGCAGAAAGAATTTCTTTTGTGTTTTCTTTCGTTCTCTGTACGTTCGTTCGAGTATCTCATTTTTGCATTTTTTGCAGATATAGAAAATAATAATTTGCATCATAATGAATCCGGTAAGTACTCGTACTGAGGTTTTTATTAGTTCATTCGCTTGCATTTTTTACTGCATTGTTGTTGCATTTTGCAATGTGAATTGCGAATCGTGAAGCTTTCTTTATAAGTCTTTATAATAATGTTTTTACTTTAATTTACTTAATAGTTTACTGGAGTTCCTACTCTTACAACCCCAACCCTTACCCCAACAACCCTCCGTACAATTGATCAAATCCTAATGGCAAGTAATCAAAATTCACCCCCATCTGAAGGTGGAACATTTATACCACCTCTACCACCCATTACAAATACTGTTTCATGGAATGGTGGAAGGATATTAGATGCAGATGAACCAATGGAAGAAAATACTGTAGTTACAAAGGTAAGATGAATTGTATTTTTAATGAACAGAAATTAAATTATGGAATTCAAGGACCTTAAGATTTCATTTTTCAATTTATTATTATTTTTAGCCCACCAAAACAACAAAACGAGGTGGTAAACGTTCTACTGGAGGTCGTAAACCAACTAATCGAAGTAACATTACCCCTGAAGAGGATGAAAGGAGAAAATTACGACGTGAGCGAAATAAGCAAGCGGCTGCAAGGTGCCGGAAGCGTCGTGTTGATCATACAAATGAATTACAACAGGTAAATGACACTTTTTAATAATAACCAACCTCAATTGTTAGCATTCTCATTAATTTCTTTTATTCATCTTTAGGAAACTGATAAGTTAGAAAAAGAAAAGAAGGAAATCCAAGATCAAATTAATCTTCTAACTCATGAAAGAGAAGAATTGGAATACATGCTTCAAATTCATCAGAATAATTGTACTAAAAGACGTCCTAATAGTCTCCAGTTTAAAATTAAAGAGGAACCTGAACTAATTACACCATCAACTGGGCTCAATCTTGAACTTGACTGGAGTAGTTTACCCTCAACTGGTCTCACCCCAACTGCCCTCAATCCAGTTACACCTCTAATAACTCCTAACACAGTTGGTGCAATTTTAAATGGACTCACTGAACCTGGTATATCTAAAATAGAGGAGCTTTAAATAACTAAATTTTAGTAGAAGCAGTCTCATAGTCTTTAATTAGTAGATATAAAGTCAATTTTTTAAAGTTTCTTTTTGGTACTTTATTTTTTAAACATACATAGATTTAAGTATTACGAGTTTTAATTTGCAAATATAGTTAAATATGCGAATTAGTCATAGTGGCCTTAACTAGAATGTTCCAAGTATTCATTTGTTATTGTTTCTGTGCCTTCTGTTCTGATTATTGTAACTTTGTTTTGATTGATGATCTTCTTGTCAGTTGTGATAACAGAATTTTAATATTAAATACAACCATTAATTTTTTGTATTAGAGAGCAGAAACGTAGAAAGTAACTTATTAGTTAACTTATATTTTATACCTAGAAATAGAATGTATAAAACCTTAGTTCCTTTAGTTATGTAACGGTTGATATATATAGCTTAGCTTAATTTTTATTGTTGAGCAATAAAAAAAAACTCACAAAAGTATTCCAATTATTGAAAACAAAAACAAGAATGTAAACTTGGATTTAATTGGAATGTACATATTTGTTTGTTTCATATTTTAGTAAATAGAAAACAATGTTTATTTTTCTTGTATTAACTGATCTGGAATATTACAATGTCATAAACCAGCCATTACAAACGGGAGAAACAAGTGAGGCGATGTTGGATAAACCATGATTAATCAGTTACTGGTGCCAACTGATTTCCAACCGATTTCCCGTATTAAGCATCGTATTTCACTATACCCTATTCACTAGTGAAC
>JAQGCY010000363.1:0-18871 GCA_034700645.1 Xenylla mediterranea | reverse complement strand
AATTAACATCAAGCCTTCCACTGGGTCCACTTCTTCTTTTTTAAAGAAATTAAAATACTAATGCCCGAAATTTTTAAGACATTAGACCATATATACTTAAGCAAGGTTAACTTATTGCTCGTGGTAGCATTGCATTTAATCGTAAAACGTAAAAGCTTAATTTTGAACTTAAGTCAGGGTTTACAGAGAAGGCAATCAACAGTAAACCTTACCCATGCATTTTAATCGTAACGTAGTTTACTTAATTCATTTAAATATGACTCATCTACAAATTAATATCAATTAAATTTTAAGTATGATATACTTTATTAATAAATTGGTCAAGGAGAAGGAAATGACAATTTGAGCCTTACACATGCTGCCAAAATTTTATTAAAAATCAATTTTTTTCTGATTCTTCGTATTGATAAAGTGATAGCAATACCAGCCAATTAATGTTCACACGAACTTGACTTATTTTTAATATTTTATTACCTATACTCATGCATATCAAACCATAAGTAAAAAATTGCAATTGTTGCATTTCATTGTTGTAATTGTACTTGTAAGTAGAAGATTTAGAAAAAAAATCAACTATGAAACTGTATCCGTACCTTTTATATCTACATAATTCTAACTACGAACATTTATTAAGAAAAATGAAATGGAGGATTTTTTTTTGCCTGTGTGAAATTAAACAGGTCATCAGCACCTTCTTACATCATGTACATATGAAAACAGGTACCATAAAAAAAAGTTCTCCACAATTATTAATTCAATTGTTTGTTAATACATAAGAACTTACGTACATATAAATTACATGAGGTACCACCGCACAACAAACCATTCGTTTTTGATAAAATGGTAAAAACTGATCAACCTTTTTATTTTCGCGTGCAAATATAAAGGAAGCTCCAACAAGTACTTTCAATTATTCCAGTTTCAGAAAGAAAGACAACAAGATCAGTAGAGTGAATTACAAATTACAATTTGCCATTATTAATCATGTCTCTTGGACTCTGTTTCCCAAAATCCGCCAATTATTGGATCACTGAAGATGGTACTGAAACAATTGGAATTGGGAATCTTAATCAATCAAAATCAGAAAAATTCCTAACATATTTACATTTTGAGCCCGAAGTTGAAGTTGAATTTTTAGAATTGATCTGTGAAAATGGAGCTTCAATCACTTTATCTGGAGAACATTTGATCTTTAAAGAAAATGACAAATCAACTTCTGCAAAGAATATTCAAATTGGTGAGAAACTGATTTACAAAAATCAACCGGTTCAAGTAGTACAAATTAAACAAAAACTTGAAAAAGGAGCATATGCCCCAATGACTAAATCTGGTACACTAATTGTTGATGGATTTTTGGCTTCTTGTTATGCACATGTAAAATCCCATGAAATGGCTCATAATGCATTAGCTCCACTTCGATTTTGGCATCGGAAAATGGGTAAGCTGAGTTTCTATCAAAAGAAACAGGCCAAGCAACAGGAACCATCTCAAGGTATTCACAAATATGCCAAAACATTGATTGGATTTCGTAATATTGCACCAATTGCTTAAAAATCAAAACCACTGATGGAAAATTTAAGCCGGAACTTAAAAATTTGGTCTGTAAATAAAATTATTTATATTTTTAAGTTTTAACAATTAAGGTAGATAAGAAATGCGCATTTTGTATTTACATTTTACATTTACGTGAGACAATTAGGCTGTTAATGAGATTTTTTTCTTTTTATGTTGTCAATAATACACTTAAGTTTTAATATTAGATTTTTTTGTATGATTTTTACGGAAAGGTTTATTATTTATATGAGAAACAAATATGTAAACAAAAATACGGAATAAATAAATAGATAACACACATAATATACCTAACATGAGAACTTTTTCTTTATTTTTTGCAACTTGAACTTTAATAATTGCAAATATTCAACATTACGAATACAGTTTCCTTTTTGTTATTGTTAAGGTCATGGTACATTTTTTTATAATCCGGTTTCGGATTCTGTGGAACAGGATTGAAGAAGATTTTCCAAGACATTGATGCATTTCCTTTAATTTGTTTTTCAATTTTTATTTCAGTTCTTGCTTTTTTTTCTTATGGATTTGAATGGATAATTTTTCGTGAGCTTAATGCTTAATTACCAAGAATTGAAGAATTTAACCATGAATTTATCAAAGAGTTCATCAGCATTCCAAATTGTTGGATGCTTGTTGTTGCTTAATTTTCATAATTGGATATCCTGTGCGGCGTCCTTCTTCCAAACTTAGTCGTAGTAGTGACCAAGTTCTTAGTCTGTGTTCTTGTACCGTGTCAAATAAAATTATAATGTCTAATTCCAGGTAATTTAATGAGCGATTTCATAATAATTAGATCTTCAAACTTTAGTTTCTGAGATTATTAAATTATATAAAATTAATGGCTAAAATCAACCTTGCTAACAATTTATTTAATCTTTAATGAGAACACTAAATTCCCATCTCCAATCACACATCATAGATTTTAAATATAAATGAATGATGGATGATGCTAAAAGTACCATGTTCAAACAATGCGTTGACCGAATTTAGATGATGATAATTATTTTTGTTTTAATCAAGTACCAGTCAGTCTGGTTCCTTTTACTATTGACATGACATGATGACGTTGTACCTAAAATTATATCTAGCCTGCCCCATTACGAAATTTGGAATTAACAGGTTAGATATTATATATATCAACAATCACAGATCTGTAATGTGCTTAAATTTAGTCCCCAATGTAACATAGATGTATACTACTGGGTTTGGGTTATCCCCGAAACAAGGGGAATTATTAATTCATGTTCGAGTTGTTGTATGTGAATTTAATATGAACTTAATGACACATTAATTTGCTTTTTAAAATTCAACAAAAAATTGTTTGATCAAATCATATAGCGTGTAAGGAGTAGGTGTAATATGTTATGCACGAAGTTCCGTTCATATACACGTAAAGTGCTATTCTTTTATTTATTAGTTTTATTTACTTATTTCTGCTCAATGAACACAAATGATTTGCAGAGCGATACTAAAAAAATGCTTTTTTTTTGCGAAGCGAAAACAAAAGTTTTGGTTTTTAAACGACGTAAATATTGTATTTTTACTTTCTGTCAGTTTTAGTACTTTCAGCGAGTAAAACCAAATCCAAAACCAATATTTTGAATATCAAAAAGTTTTTTAATTTGATTTTATTTGTGAAAACAATAGAATCTAGCAAATTATATTATATAAACTCAAATCCAAGAAACAACAAACAAACATCAATCATGTCTTGTGTACTTTGCTTTCCTGGAACCGCAAAAGTTTGGACAACATCAAATGGAAATTATTTACCAATTACTAATTTATGTGAAGGAAATTCCAATAAACCATTAACATTCTCATCCAAATTGAAACCAAAGGCCGACAACTTTTTAACTTATTTGCATTTTGATGAAAAGCGTGTTGCAACATTTTTACGTTTAGTATGCTCAAATGGAACTGGAATCACACTTTCGGATGAACATTTAATTTATACTCGTCGTAACAATAAAATCATTTCAATTGCTGCAAAGGAAATTAAAATTGGTGATTTGTTGATTCAATTGGATCCAAAAACTCATCAAACAATTTTCATCGATGTTGTTGGAATTGTTGAAAAGAAGAGTACTGGAATTTATGCACCAATGACAAATTCTGGTAATATGATTGTTGATGGATTTTATGTATCATGTTATGCACATATTAAATCCCATTTGGCTGCACATTTGGCAATGGCTCCATTGAGAATTTGGTATAATGCAAGAAATGGAGCTAAATCTGGAACTAATGGCGTCCATGGATATGTCAAAACTTTGCTCAAATTATCTAAGCCAGTACCAATTAAAATGGTGGAATATGCAAAGGCTTATTAATTTTTTATTCTACTGTACGTAAATATTGACAAGAATTCTTCTAAATACTTTATAAAATTGAATGTGTACTTTTATGCACTTTATTTTTATTGGGGTAAACATTTTTAATCGCACTTTATATATATATTTTTTGCTAATAAAACCTTAATTTCTAAGGAAGTAAGTACCAAAATACTAACAATTTGTTTTTCTTCTGTTATTATTGCGGTTCTTAAATAAAGATTAATTTTCGTGATGATGATGAATGGAAAATACCCTTCATGGGAATGGGAAACTCACATCACATGCATGATTTCGATTTGTCCATTCCGCATCACCGTTTTGTTTGTTTAAAATTAAGCCGTGATTCAATTAAATCCTTGTCCAAGGTTCATTGAACGTGCTTAATACGTATTATTTAAAAATTCTCCAAAGTTGAAACTAAGCTTCTGCAGTTCTGCAAATAAACTACAAGAGAACAAATTTCAGTTTAATTCAAAGAATTGGATTCATATATCTTTTCTACACTGTTTCTCTGCAACTTTACAAAGACAAATGAGAATGACAGTCGAGCCGGTAGTGTTGTATTGTGGATTATCTATTTCAACGCTTTCTTATTTTCGCAAAAACAATTGTCACATTACAAACAAATCATTTGTCACGTAAGCTTATAATCAATGCAAAAATCCATCGCAAATGCAATTCTTTTACAAATACAGTGCAAATATAAATGCATGTTTGTTCTGTGTATAAAAAAAAATACTGCATTCGCTTTCGCTTCTTTTTGATTGTTGCATTTCCTAAGCCTGAAGTCATAAGACACCACAAGTCTACTCTACAACACTATGATTTAATTATTGTTACTCAATACTTCGGGCCTCACTGATTTGAGTTGTTAATTGTGCTTAATAACTTTTTGGCAGGCTGTATGAAAAGGGAATTAAGAATGGGTGCGCTTGGTCGTCATATCTCCTACGTATACACAGTACCTTAACAAATTATCTTTTGGCATCAAGTCTTCTCATGTGATGACATTTAATTGAATGCAACAATGTGCAACAATTAAATATTAAGCAGATAGAAAAACGTACATTCTGCGTGAGTAATTCATGTAAGTACATAAGAGGCCTAACTATTTAGGTCACAACCCAACGTCATTATAACAAATCTTATTCAGGGATGAAAATTTAAATGAATCATCATTATCAGGAATACATGATCATTTATTTTCTCCAAGCAAAACTTTGCTGGAACACTCGGGAAAACATTCCAGAATTAAATGTTTTACTAGCGTCAGGACTTTCTTTTTAAGAGGTTTTCTCAGGATTCAGGAACAAAATTAATTTACTAAAATGAATGAAGCGACTACGTTTACAATGTGTAAGATTCCTGGGAAAAATATTTACAAACTAGTTTTGTTTTCTATATACAGCACAGTAACTTTTTTTTCCTACATGTCAATCCAAATTGCTAATTGTGAATAAGTTTTACTATGAATCATGAATGCAAAGTTCATGTATCATGTACCAACCAAAACCGCATATACGCATAAACGTATATACATATAAGTAACACTTAACTTCTTCAAACCTTTGGCTTAGGTGATGATTGTTGGCATTAAAATAAATAAATACTTGAAAATTACTTTATTCAAAGCTTAGTTACGAACAAGTTAGTGAATAGTTTACATCTTTTTGAAATCAAAGTACCAAAAACACATATAGTTTCCAGTGACAAATTATTGTACCAAGATGTCTTGTTGTCTTTGCTTTTCGGAAAATTCACAAGTATATACGGACACCGGCCCTTGTTCAATTAGTTCGCTTAAACAATCTGAGAAATTGCTTACAATTCGCAAAGCTCGAAATCCTACTAAATCGTTGGAATTGGTGAAAAATGACAAATTTTTCACATATTTACATTTTGATCCTATCCTACCTGCTCAGTTCCTAATAATAAAATGCAACAATGGAAAAGAAATTGAAATATCTGGAGAACATTTAATTTTCACACAACTTGATTCCGGAAAGGTCAAAGCAATTCATGCTAAGGACGTTCACATTGGAACAAAATTAGTGCAATTGGATGGGAATGCATATTATGAAATTACAGTTTCTGAAGTAGTTGGAATTAATCATACTTCCTCAATTGGTGCTTATGCTCCTTTAACTAAATCTGGGACATTAATTGTAAATGGATTCTTTGTATCTTGTTATGCTCATGTAAAATCACATAAAATGGCTCATCTTGGACTGGCTCCTTTGAGATATTGGCATGATAGAGCAATTAAAATTAAAAGTGGTAAAAGTAGCATTAGCAGTACAACAATGCCAAGTGAAGCATCAGTGAAAAAAACCAAGAAAGAAGAATCAATCGTCGCAAATCAAGGGATTCATGAATATGCAAAATTCTTATTAAAGATTCGCGATGTTGTTGGAAAGAATTAAGCGAAGAACATATTTTTGTTGGAAATTTTGGAAATTGCAATTTTTTTTTGTTCCTGGAAGTTGAAATTGTTTTTCAATTGACTAAAATGCAGTTTATTGTTTCTTATAAATTCTGTTATTGATAACTTGCTAATGAATATGTAACACAAATCTTTGTTGTTGTTAATCAAACATTGTTGAATAATTGAATAATAAATTGTATTTGTAAGCAAAATTTTGCCCGTCCTATTGTTATTGCTATTGTTTCGCGAATTTTCATTCACTTCTTCTCACAAAAATTTCAAAGTTTTTGGCCGGCCTGCCTAGAGTGAAAGTCCAAGTCCATATCCACTCGCCCGTCGCCCACATTAAAAAATTAGCAATAAATTGGCATAATTGTTACATTTGTATTTGATGGGTTTTCGGACGAAATTTGCAATTAAATATGGTACCCTATTCCTTACCAGTGCAGCAGTTGGTGTCGGAGGGGCCGTAATTTATAGCCAATGTGAGTCCTCACAGAGATATCCATCTCCTCCACCACCCTCTGGACGGAAATGGGATTATAATTGGGATTGGTAAGGCAAAGATTTTAGTTTGATGTCGCTTGAATTGTAAATAGGTCCGAGAACGGTCCAGGACGGAATTCTGGTCCAAACACCAACTATGGGGTACCAAACCAAATGTTGACAATGGCAACGATAAAAATGGTTGGCATATTCGGAATCCACGCAAAATTTCCAGTCGATTGACACCCTTTTGGTCGAATTCTGTGCTAGCATTGTTCCAATTTGGCTTTAAAATTTATTCACCTATTTGTGTTGCATTATTTAGGCGAGACCCATTCCCAAATCTTCAAAAACGTGGAATAAAATCTGTAGCTGACTTAGAATCTGTAGCTGATGATGATGAATCTCTCATTCCAACTGCCTCACGTCATATCTTACTAATCCGACATGGAGATTATCATACAGAAGCTAAGGACTTTTGTTCTAAAACTTTGACTGACCTTGGAAAAATTCAAGCTAAAGCTACTGGAGATTATTTAAAAACACTTGATCTGACTTATTCCGCCCTTACATGCTCTGATATGCCAAGAGCTATACAAACTGCGGATATAATTTATAAAGCATTAGACTTAAAACCAGATCCAGATTCTTGTCCACCTGGTAAAACCCTTGTATTTGTTCAAGATGAATTATTACGTGAAGGGGCACCCATACTCCCTGATCCGCTTCCTAAACGTTGGGAATCAAATCTTGCCCCTAAGGAACTGGTATGGCAAATTAATAACCAAAAGCAGTAGTTCTAATCCTAACTGATTTTATTCTTATTTACAGTACTCGTTCCAAGATTCACCAAGAATAGAAGCAGCATTTCGAAAATATATTCATAGGGCATGTCCAGAACAAGAAAATGACTCATTTGAAATTATTGTTTGTCATGCAAATGTTATACGATATTTTATATGCAGGTGAGTTTTACGATTAGTGAACTGCAAGAAGCATTTTTCAAAAAACAAACTTCATCTTTGCTGTTGCTATTTAATTGATAAATTGGAAATGCGTTTTCCAGTGCCTATGTAATTGATCAATCCTTCAAATTCCTAATAGTAATTCTCCATTATAATTTACTTTCAGAGCACTTCAACTACAACCCGATGCCTGGCTTCGGATAAGCTTAAGACATGGAAGTATTACTTGTGTAACTGTATTACCAAATGGAGGAGTAATTTTACGAAGTGTCAATGAAATTGGTCACCTACCACCCAAACTAATTGAAAATTATTTCTAATTAACTCAAGTGAGGTAGAAGTTACTATTAAAAATTCATACAAAAGTAGTTCCTTAAATTTTAATATCGTAAAAAAGATATTCCTAGGCCTTACCTAAATTTTTTACTGAAGTAATTGTGAAAGCTTTCTGATTAGTCTTTATCAGACAAGGCATTAACATTAAAAGCTCAGAATTTAAAGGCAGACCAGTTCCTAAATTGGAGAATTTTGGATGAGCATTTGAACAATCTGAAACCTAAATAGGAAAACATCAATAAGCGATATTGCATTATTAAACTTCTGTCTGCTAATACAAATTGCACATAGTCAGCGTTTTCTATTGCAGAATTCTGAACGGTTTTTATTTCTCACCTAACCATAAATATTTAAACACTTTTTTTTAACGAAACAAGCTTTCTAAAATGATAATTTGTAATTTTTTAAAATGATATTTTGAAGGTTTGACTAGATGTCTTTTTTTAATCTGAACACATTGACTTAGAATCTGCGGCTTCACGCTTTAAATAATCTGCTGGTCCCTTAAATCCAGGAAATTGTGATTTTAATTCACGAATACAATATTTAGCAGCAGCCTCCTTTGCACTTTTCTCACTATTTCCTGTTCCACGAAATGTTTGTTCAAGCATTGTAATAGTTGCAACTGGTTTATTACGAAACGGCCCAGTGTGATTTCCATCTGCTTTACTTACTCTGTTTAAAACAAATATTTTGAATTTGTATTCTGTTAAACTGTTAAAGCTTAGATACAAAAAGCTCCTTTACTTACTTTACACAATTTGGGTTCCATTCGTAAATTTGACGTAGTGGAGTTATTGGGATATCCGCAGTGTATTTATCTAGCAAAAAGGAAGGGAACTATTAGTAATAATTCAAGGTTAAAAAAGTCAGTGTGTGTGGACATTGACCACAGTGAAGCAGCCCTCAAAATTAAGATTACTTACCAATAGAACTCTTCATAAGCGGATACAATACTTTCCAAACTTGGTCTAAATTTCCTTTAGAATCCACAAACAATGCCCCAGCCAAGGATTCATAAAGATCCCCGAGTACTTTAGGAGTTTGGACGTCAACCGCAGTTAAAATTCCTTCTTTATTTTCGACTAGTTCAAATTGCCCAATCCCAGCATCATCTTTAAACCGTTCTTGTAAACTAACAAAGCTTGAAATTGCATTTTCTAAAAATGGTGATGCATGAATGAGATATTTCTGGAACTTTGAACGTACAGCCAGAGAACCAAGTGTAATATTATTTACAAGAGCCGATCGGACATCTGTAAGTTGTCCGGGTGTTGTTAAATTACAACGTTTGTGAATGTGGTCTGTAACAAGAAAGTCTAGGAAAGAAAGAAAATGCTTTAAGAATCAGCAATAATTTTTGATAAGCAAATTCTTACCCAAAACTGCATCACCCAAAAATTCCAACCGTTCATAACTAGGTGTGATTCGATTTTTTGTGTAATAGCTTGAATGAGTAAATGCTTCAACTAAATTCCATTCATTGTTGAAACTACATGAAAAAGAATTATTCTTAGATTGACTTGACACTTCAATTTTTCGAACTTACTTATAACCGATAAACTGTTGAAATTCTTTGATCTTTGGAAAAAATACTTCAGGTGTATGTCGAAATTTAACATCCCCTTGCAATTCTGACTCTTTGATATCCCATTTTCCAAATGGTTCAAACGCATTTCTCCCAACAGGTGCTTGAATACCAATATAATTCATAAAAAGTAGAGCTGCTTCCTGTCCACCATTTGTATAATATGCTCCGATCAAAGCTTCAATACAGTCTGAAATGTCCTTTTCACGTAATTTTGAATAACTGAGCAGCCTAGCTTTTGGTGTAACTGTACTGAGCCCTTGCTTCATGCGTTCTTTTCCAATGTCCAGTAATTGATCCACATTCATTTCTTTCAATTCTTTCGAAGAATATTGATCAAACAAATCCAAATTTCCATCTAATTTTACAACAACTTCAACAAATTTTTCAGGTAGCTTAAATGCACGGGGTAGAAATGTATGATCTGGATAAAAATATGCACCACTCATTAGTTCGCCTAGGCCGAATTGTGATCCAATATTATTTAATGAAGAATTTGATACAATTTTTGTACGAAGGCGGCTCATCTTCCCTTCATCAAATTCTGGAAAATGGGTACAAATGTGCATTGTTGCACAATATTTCAAGAAAGAATCTCCGATAGTTTCAAGTTTTTCAAGATTGAAACAATCGTTAGCACCAGCTACTGTGAGTGCTTCCATTATGGTAAAAAGTGATGGTCCAGGATGGGTCGTCTTGTCCAGAGATGATTTGTGTAAAGGTCCAAAATTAAGTCCTGAAATTATTTCAAACAAGAAAAGATCATTACAACCCTGAATTCAGGCCTGAAATCTGACATCTGATCCTGGACTCATGAAACGGCTTACCTGCTCGTTTTTTCATTTTACTTTCCACTTGTGAAATAGGAGCTTCTGTTAAATTCTTCAGTGGATTCGACATGGGCTTTCTTTCCAAAAATTTAATAGTTAGTGGATTCATCTCTTGCAAAGCTAGAGCTCCACGCTCCATGGATTCCATAATTTTTCTTTTAACCTCTGGATCATAGTTCAAACAATAATCAGCATATGTTAATGTTGCTGGCTTCTCTTCCCTTAACAATGCCCCTGTCCATCCAGATGCTTCGGCCAATCCCACTTGGACTTCTTCGGCAATCAACAATCTTTCGATCCTGTGCAACACACTTGGGATGAAGCGACTCTGAGCCAAGAGTGTTCCAGAATAAGGAAAAATTCGAACAAGTTCTGGAAAAAGTGTGATCATTGATTTATCAGTGCATTTTCTAGTTGGATCCTGGCTTAGACAAATTTGATGAACAAAAGTTTTGGAGAAGAAATTTAAATTCTTTGTTAATCTTGTACACCGAAACATGGGTTGATTTGCATGCTGGATTTTAATACCATGTTTTCGGTCAAAATATTCTATGAAATTTGGAGCCCTTTCAGTCTTATCAAACGGATCCAAAGGAGACTTGTCTAGAACAATTTTTGAAACAGCATGGAATGGATTCCCACTGTCCTTTATATACCAAGGGATAACAAGGGCATCTTCATATCTTGATTCACAGTCTTCAAAACTCATTTCAGAGATTTCAGTTAGAGAAGGTCGTTGAGTGTATGATTCGGGGATATTTTGAAGCGCATAAATATTCTCGACAGAGGTCCAAGAAATAGAGAAAGCTTGGTCTTCGTCTGTATATACATAAGAAAATTACACGTTAAAAACTAATATTATTTATTTTTAGACAGGCACAAGACAAAAATTGTTAGTTTACCTTGAACTAAAGGTACTACTAAATATTCAACTTTTTCTCTTAGCTCCGCCAGTCGAAGATTTAATTGCAACACATTAAAAAATAGTTCCCTTTGATACGCCAGTAAAGATTTGATTTGTATATCGCTTAAGATTAGATTCATTTCATTAGTGAGATTCTTTAAAGTACAACTTAAAAATCCAGCACTTGTTATTAGATCAAATTTCGGAATCTGAAAAAAAATCAACCCTTTAATTATAAACAAAAAGCTTGTCACAATTTGTAAATTACGAAGTCTAATCCTTTAGATAGTACAATTCCATAAGAAAACTGTTTATTCTCAAACCGGTAAATATCTTCCTTTTCTACTCCGCGTGGGTCCGCCAATTTAAGGAGAATTTGATAAACAAATAATTTAGTTCCAGGTTCTACAAGGGCATCTTTGAGGTAATTTGGTGTCTAAACGTTCATGCAATTTTTTTCATAAGTATTGACAAGTTATTCATTAGAGCAAAAAACTAAACAGAATTCAACAAACCTTTTTATAAAACCAATTAGAGAATTTTCCCTGTTGCGTACTTCTAATTCCTTTGACAGCTTCACCAAGCATAAAATTGGCATCCAGTTCAATATATTTTTCCATAGTTTTATCTAGAGTTAAAGTTCGTTTTGGTAGGAGCAATTCAGTAATAGCTCCAAGAGCATAAAGTTTCTTAATAATTTCAAGAAAGGCTGCTTGCTTTGCAAGTTTCTTATTTGGCATTATTGGACCCTAAATTACAAAATAAAATAAAACTTCAAACTGAAGATGAGTTGAGCATTTTAATTTCATTTAATAAAGACAACTTACAATTGTTTCTTCTTTCCATAGAGCATATGTTGGAAGTGTAACTGTCGCTTGAAATCTAATACCAGGAGCAAAAGCTTTTTTATCTTTCTCTGTTGGATTTGGATTAGGATATAAACCATGTATCTCTTTCCATGTAACAATTGGTTCTGGGACTGATTGTTTGTCTATTGCCAGAAGCTGACAATATTGATAAACTAATCCAACAGCCGTGCGCATTGTTATCGTTGGACTATCAATTGTTCCACCTGGACAAAATGACAAATCACTGGTGCTACTGGGAGAACATTTGACAGTGTCGGGTTGAGACTCAAAATCTAATCGAAGGGCTTTCTCTCTCAAGTATTCAGACAATTGAACATTAAACTGTTGAAATTCTTCAATTTGTTTTCTTTCGGCTTCGAATGATTCCGCTGGTACAAACACAATAAATTCTGCATTTTGATCCCTAGCTCGCCCCATAGATTGGATAAATGATCGATAACTTGTAAGGCCATCAAAGCGAAATATAACATTGCAACTAGGAATATTTAGGCCTTCTTCAAGAATTGATGTGCAGAAAAGTAAATTGTATTCCTTGTTGTAAAACCTGAGTAGTAAAATCATAAGAATATGTAAAATTTTACCACGGAGTTTAATATGAACCAAATTACGTACTTGTCCACAACTTCCTTTTGATAACGTTGAAGGCCCATGAGTTCACCCAATCCTTCCACTCCACGATTAGCACCCACAACGAACCCTGGTTTTAAGAAACCAAATTCTACTGGTTTGGATTTGATCCATTTCTGGAATATTATAGATAAGAGTAAAGCAATTAGTTGATACGCGAATTCAAAATGGCTAACCTTAAGAAATGATGTTAATGTCAAAGCTGTAGTTCGACGTTCTACAAATACGATTCCACATAGTTCGTCACTACGCCTTTCAATCCATCCCTTCAATTCATCAAGTAATTTCCCAACTTTGATGGTACAATCATCCAGACCCGTTCGTGCAATGAGAGGCGGATTTAAGTAGGATTTTAAAGTTCCAATTGTAATAGAAACAAGGCATAACAAGCGCTCATCTGTTTCATTTAGTGGCTTGGTACTTATGCTTGATAGTTTATGTTGGGCTGCTAATATTGCACAAAATTGACCTGCGAGAAGAAGAAAACTTTAATTTTTGTATTTTCCTTTTAAGCTAAGAATTTGTTTTTACCAAGTTCACGATGAATAGTATAAATATCATCAATAGAGTTTAACAGCTCTTTGCCATAAGCTATAACCTTAGAATTCGCTTCTTTGGTGTTAACGTCATTTTCAATCTCCTTTAAGCAAAACTTAATATCTTCTTTTCCTTGCTCCAAAACTTTGATTCCATCGCTTTGTTCGAATTTGTCTTTGTTATAAATCAAATACTTAATTTTTGCGTTGGTAGAATGCCTACATATTGGGAAATCAGACAACAAATAGTGAGTACTAGTTATATGTTTCCTAAATTAGCTTAGCTCACTTTAAAACTTGCTCATAATCGTGATAAGTAATTGCTTTACAATCCAAATTTGCTTCCATTGATTGAACATATTGTTCTACATTTCCAGTCTTCCCATTGTCTGAAATAAGTGTTGCAGTAAGTCCAAGGATTCGTGGTAAGGGATAACTTGGATTGGCTTTTTTAATTGTAAAGTAAGAATTCATAACCTGGAAACGAAATGGAAACAATGAAAATGTAAACTAATAATTAATACTGAGCTAAAATAGAAACTTGCCTGTCTCATATCATGACACTGATTTGCATGATGACACTCATCAAAAATTAGTAAACAGACATCTCCCATTGTAATGTGACGATTGACGATATTATAAAATACTTTGGAAATCATAATCATCACCTAAAAGGGGCCAGAACATTAGATTAGTACTAGTAGTACTAGTGTAGTGGAAATTAAACTAGTACTTACATTACAAGACTCAATTTTAGCCTTCCATTTCTCTTTAGTCCAACTATCCATCCCTTTAGAACCAATAAATGTTGCAACATGATCTACATCACTGCTAGCTTCTAAATTTTTCTTAAAGTATTCAGCTTGTTGTAAGACCAATTGAATTGTATTGGCAAGAAATACTATTTTCTTGTTTTCTCTGTGAATATGCACATATAATCAATTGTCAATTTGTATTGATTTTAACATTCACAATTCAATCAAAATTAAACTTACTCCACAGCTTTCGCCAAATAATACTTTGTTAATTCAAGGGCAATAAACGTTTTCCCTGATCCAGTGGGTAGACAAATGATGAGATTTTGTGTTTTAGCTTTCTCGACTAATTCCGACTACAAATTATAGGGTAAAATTGTGAATTTAAGCTACAAAAATTTATTATTCATGAGTCATGACAAAGAATTTCAGAATTCTTACCTGGTATTTTCTAGCTACTTCTGAATCTGCCCTAGCTTTAGAATTCAACTGTGAGTGGGACTGGGTCAGTGCATCTTCCCAATTGCAATTATTTTCTTCCACATCATCCTCACTACTATGACTGTCAAAGTCACCCTCCGCCCCCACCAAATGCAGCTTGATCCCTGCGATTTTGGACCATAAGGGACCCATTTTTGACCGTGACGTGAGCCCTTGGAAATTGAACGGTCAAACAAAATTCCAAACGTCTGACTGAACTGAAATGAGAATGAATAGTTTATCTGAATTTAAAAGCAAAGGCAAACGCATATCTTGGCGCTTTTGAGATTTCAGCTGCACTGCACTTGTACTGGACGTTTTTGCAGACTATGAGATGTAATTTACTTGCAATTGCAATAGTTATTACAAATTCAAGCGTTGTTCTTGAATGGTTTCGTTATGCGAATTTGATGTATGTATGTGATCTGCTATTGTTTTGCATTATTATTTGTGTTTCCATGACGCTTGACTACTTGTTTACTATGATGAATGAATGCCATTTAAATCAGTAACAAAATAAGTCCTTGGCTTTAATTAATTCATTTTATTGATCGAGCCTGTAAATTTTGTAATTTATGTATTTATATTGGATTTTTGGACCCTAAAGGGCATGATAGGCAAAATCTAAGTGTAACAATTAACAATTCCAAATTCTTTATTAACACTAACACAGCAAAATAATAATCATCATGGATTCCGAACTTAAAGCTAAACCAATTAAAAATTTAGAGAAAGATGGACAGGAGCTCTATAACTTTGATGAAATGTCAAAGGTTTCCAAATCACAATCAGAAATGTATTCTAATGAATCTGAACAAATTGAAAATGGAACTAATCATTCACCAAAATCCCCAAAATCCCCAAATTACTTTGAATATCAAATGATCCGAATGCAAGTTTCATATGATGATAACTCCCAAGGAAGATATGATTGTGAACATTCTTCCTTTCATCGGGATAATGAATTGAGTTCGGAATATAGCAATGGCAGTGAGAAAGGAAATAACCAAGATTTATCAATTGAAAACTTAACTAGACGACGAATGCTTCCTTTAAAATATCACAATAATGCAAATCCAACAAATCATTCTAATTTTCGACCACCATGGAATAGTTCAGCTCAAGTTTATGCACCACGTGTACTCAAGCATCAAATTCTTAATGACAAAGAAGACCTCATCCATCCAGAGTCAAAAGTTTTGGAATCAAGACCAATATTAGTACGAAATCTTGCAGCTACTACTAATACAAAGTCTCCCAGTCGAATTGCAGAAATTGCTAAAGAGAAAGAGAGCGACAAATCTCAAAATAGCCGACCTTACTGGAAATATGCATATCGAGTTCCAAAAGATAGTCCTAAGCTCCTAATAGAAAATATTCATGGTTCAAAGGTTTCCAAAATGCATTGTCAAAGAATGCATTCGAATGAGTTTGGAGATAATTACAAGGCTTCACCAAGATCCCGTCTACCAAATCCACCAAATGCAGATTGTTCAGGAGATAAAACTGTGCAAAAGATGACCCATGATGCAGGACCAGAACTCAAAGAATTAAAAACTTTTAACGCAAAACTTGTGGAAGAATCAAAAGAACTTCGTTGGAAAATTGTTCAAACCAACAATGAAAACCGAGACACTAAAGAAAAATTTGCAAAACTCCTTTCTACATCCGAAGAACTTGAGTCTGCAAATAAATTTCTCAAAGATGAAGTTTTACAAGTGAATCACAAAGTTACTAAAGCTTTAAAAGCTGAAGCACTTCTCAAAACCAAAATTTTATTACTGGAAAAGATGCAAAAGGATACAATAGAGCAAGGAAAGGTAAACGAAAATGAACTTGTCCAACTTCGTATGGAAAATAATTCATTGCGAAAACTTAATGATCGTTTGAGGCAAGAAATTATGCTCAATTCAAGGATGGCTGAATACATGGAACTAGAATCAATGTTTAAAAATGTTATGGAGCGTCGTAAATTCACAGAAAAGAATGATTTTGTTGAAACTAAAAGTATGTTCAATTAATTCATGTAGATGTAGAGATTAATTCAAGTAGCTTATTGTAAAATTTGTTCATTGTACTTGTTACAGAGAAGGAATCTGCAAACCATATCCAAGAAAGCAAACCTAAAATTGACGAAAAGCTTTCCGCTGATTCTGAACCTATTCCACAAATTGGTAAATTTTTGTAAATTAATTTTCAATCACAAGAATTACATAATAGTTTTTTAGCTGACGCCGACAAAAAATCAGAACCTACAGAAACAGAAGTCAGTGTAACTAAACCAAACAATTCTGGAAATTCTACTGATGCCGAAGGGATTGGTTAGTAGCTACTGGACGAATAAACTAACGTTTTTCTTCTAATTCATTGTTTTTTAGAAAATTTAAGCAGTTCCGAATCAATTGTTGAAAGCATTCCTACTTCAAAATCAGTCACTAGTTTTTCTTCTGACGGTAACTGTAAAATGTCGACAATCTTGCCCATTCCTATATTTTAACGTTTTGTTAATTTATTCTACCAATTTTAATTTAGCTACTCCTCAAGATGAATATGCATCTGCAATTGGTGATAGCAAAAATATCAAGGACCGTTTATTGGACCGTTTGTTTAGTAAAACCAGAATCTTTAATTTCAAGTTTAATTTCAATAACCCATGGGTAAATGTTGATTTTATTTATTTAATGTAGAACGACAAAAGCCACTTTTCATAATTGGATTTGGTGATACTTTTGATGATTAAGAAGAAAAACGGACAATCAATCAATCCTATCCAATATTCAGAATTACAAACCAATCCAAATTAAAAGATTTGAATTTCCTATTATTATGTAAAGCTGAAAGTGAAAAGAAATAAAATCAAGTAATTTTATAATAATATGAATCATATTTTATTATGTCGGTGGAATTTTATAAGGTTCGTGCTTGTCACGGATTAGGTAAAAGGAATCTATAATTTTTCCATGCTGTAAATTAAAGAAAATATTCGGTTATTATAAGTTCTTAAAGTTTGTCTTATTATGATGCAAACTTACCAAGTCTTCAGACAATTGTTCCAAGTATAAATGTGTTTTGTTGAAAATTTTGAGTCTTGTATAACCATAATCTATGCTTCGAAATGCAGACCAAGCTGGCTTTTCTGGTATAAATGGATCATGGATCTCATCGCAGCCCTGAAAATAATTGTATGTTGATTAATCAAGCAATTATTATTGCACATTATTCTTACCGCTGATCCCGTAATAACATGAACTAGTGCCTTTGGATTACGATATGGCTCTTCATATGAACCGTTGTACACTGTGAGGTTATAAATTGGCCATATTCTTTCATACGAGTGCTCGTGAGCCCAAAATGTTAAATCTACACCATGCTCCATAAACAAGTCTTCTAGACCAAACCAACCAATTTCTGGCAAGCCATTTCTCACTCTGCAAAATTCTCGGCCACAATCTCCACCTTCAAGATTTGAACAATACATGGGTCTATGCCCAAATGTAATTATCCAAGGACGTTTTAAACGATTTTCTGGTAAGTTTGCTTCCTGTAACAAAATGATTAAGCTGTAGATGTATACTTATACTAATTAAACTTGTTAGATATAATAAGAAATGTTTTTTTTTACTGTTAGATCCTTCATTAGCCATTCATATTGTTTTACAACAGGTTCAAGTCCGTACTCCAAAAAGTAATAAAATTCAGTAGAAATTGCTATGAAGTGTACTGGTCCCATATTAAAGCTGTAAACCATATTCTCAGACTTTCCTGGCATATTAAAGCGTTTTTTATATTGAAAGAAATTACTAAAAATAAGTTTGATTTATATAAGTATATTATTTCTTGTAAAAGTAAACAGTTTTTAAACAAAACTTACTCCAAATATTCATGATTTCCAACACAAGTCATATAAGGTACATATGCAGCTATTGGCTGAATTTGGTCCATGAATGAATCGCCAATCATTCCATTTTCCTGTAGTTTTTTATCAAATTAGATGGTGAAATATTTAATTTGATAAATAATTCATGTCTGTGTGTGTGTACCCAGTCCAAATTATAAGCAAAATCTCCGACATGTAAAATGGCATCATAATATTGTAGTTGTGTTTCACGTTGGAGTCTTGTTAGTGTTTGAGCATTGACATTCCCAAGGTCTCCAAACACTG
>JAQGCY010000362.1:0-18874 GCA_034700645.1 Xenylla mediterranea | reverse complement strand
CAACTTACATACTACTTCTGGGTTCGAGCTGTCAAGTCCGGTTCAGTCTTCTGGGCTGTGGCAACTGCTATATCTTATTTCTACATGGTACGAATCTAATCCAGCAAGCCTTTTGTATTATTAAAATTAATTCTTGACTATTTTTCTGTTGAATTCCAGGTTTCAGCTTGGGGAGGCTATGGTAAGTGTCGTCTCTTGAATAATTAATTATTTTGACAAAATCGAAGTGTTAATGTTAATCCTTCCTTTCCATTTGCTTAGTTTTCATTATCAACTTAATTCCACTCCATGTCTTCGTCTTGTTGTTGATGGGTCGATTTTCACATCGTATCTACACGGCGTACACAACATTCTTCATTCTTGGCCTTTTAATGAGTATGCAAATTCCATTTGTCGGATTCCAACCGGTTCGTACAAGTGAACATATGGCAAGTGCAGGTAAATTGAAGGGATTTTTCTATTTTTGATATATTATTGAATGAGTTTAATTTTAATATTTTTCTAATATTTGTAGGTGTATTTGCACTTCTTCACGCTGTGGCTTTCCTTAAGTACTTACAACGATTCCTCAGTAAATCAGAATTTAGGCACTTCTTTGTGCTGGCTAGTGCAGCAGCTGCTGGACTTGTCTTCGTAACTGTCGTTGGACTTACTTATGCTGGAGTAGTTGCTCCATGGAGTGGACGCTTTTACTCTCTTTGGGATACTGGCTATGCTAAAATTCATATCCCAATCATCGCTTCTGTATCCGAGCATCAGCCAACAACTTGGTTCTCACTTTTCTTCGACCTGCATGTCTTAGTTACTGTTTTTCCAGTTGGAATTTGGTACTGCGTCAAGAAAGTAAATGATGAACGTGTCTTTAGTAAGTTCTTATTACGTTATTGCAAAATTGAATGAAAATGAAGAAAATTTAATGAATTTGGTTATCTTAACTTTATAGTAATATTGTATGCGTTATTCGCTGCCTATTTCGCCGGAGTAATGGTTCGATTGATATTAACTCTTACCCCGGTTGTATGCATTTTGGCTGCAATTGCATTTTCCTCATTATTCGAAATCTATTTGAAAGATGAAGAACATCCATCCAACGACCAATCTGGAAAATATGACAGTTTGTATGACGAAGTAAGTAAAGTGATAAAAAATAATATTTACAAAGAATTTATATTTCTGATTGCTCATTGCAATTCAATTTAGGCTGGAAAAGTTCGCCGGCTTCCAAATGAGCAAAAAGATGACAATTCACTTGGGTCAAATCTCCGGATAATTGTTTTAATAGCTGTTCTTTTCATTTTGCTACTCTTTGCTGTTCATTGTACATGGGTTACATCCAATGCTTACTCAAGTCCCAGTGTAGTTTTAGCTACCTATGATCAGAGTGGACGGTAAATAATTATAATGGGTTTACAGATTCTCGTTATTTGCAATATTAGCAACCTCATTTTATTATGTAAGGCAAATTTTGGATGACTTTCGAGAAGCTTATTTTTGGCTTTGGCAAAATACTAATGAAGATGCTCGAATCATGTCGTGGTGGGATTATGGATATCAAATAGCAGGAATGGGAAATCGAACTACTTTGGTGGATAACAATACGTGGAATAACAGTCACATTGCCTTGGTAAGCGTAATAAACCTTTGCAATAGTATGTGACGAACGATGGAACTTTTATAACATAATTATAATAATAGGTAGGAAAAGCGATGTCAAGTACAGAGCCTAAAGCTTATGAAATCATGACTAGTCTTGACGTAGATTATGTTCTTGTTATCTTTGGGGGACTGATTGGTTATTCTGGGGATGATATTAACAAATTCCTCTGGATGGTCCGTATTGCTGAAGGTGAACATCCACAAGATATTCGGGTAAGTATTTTTGAAAATAATTAAATCTTTATTGTTGCATTCTATAGCATGTTCTAGGAGAATTCTTTTTGTTTTATAGGAAACGGACTATTTCACTGCCAAAGGTGAATACCGAGTGGATGAAGAAGCCTCTCAAACAATGTTAAATTGTTTAATGTATAAACTCTCATATTATCGATTTGGAGATGTTCGAGTAAGATGAGTATTTCTTTTTTTTTCAAGTTGAACTGGATTGTTTAATAATTAGTAATTATTAAAATTGCTAGATTGGAGGGCAAACGGGATATGATCGTACACGTAACTCAGTCATAGGGAACAAAAATATTGACCTTACGTACTTAGAAGAAGCCTATACGTCCGAACATTGGTTAGTTCGTATTTACAGAGTTAAAAAACCTTGGGAATTTAATCGTCCAAGAATTGGAAGAAGCTCGAGAAAAGTGAAAACTAAGGCAACTATTACAAAAAAGGTAAGATTAATTTAATGATTATTCTCATTCACGAATTTACTTCGAAAAATAAAATATTATTTCCCTCATCCTTTTAGACTTCCAAGAAGAAGAAAGGTACAATAAACCCATTACCAGCATCGAGATTAACAGCAAAAGCAAGTTAATTCCTAATCCCACAGTATAGTAATCCAAAATTTTGAGAGAGTATTAAATACTACATGCAAAAAGCAATTCATTTGAAATCCAAACCAAAAAATATCCGAAAGCAAAATAGGTTTAATTCCTTGCACCAAAAATTAGGAAGTTTTATAAGTATATAACTTGGATATTTTCTCTGTTAATTTATTCTGTCTTTTTGTTTTGTTTCTGGGGGTCTTCTATATATTTATAACCAATTTGCAATTAGAACTAATTGTGATATAACTAAGTAAATAGGTTTATAAATAAATAAGTCAAAGTTGAAGTCTGAAGGCGTTGAAACGATCATTTAAGAGTGATGCTGATTTTTTCTGTCCGTACTACTCCCACTTGAGAAGGGAGGAATACTAATATTGGAGAAATTATTTAGCCCTGAACTAATTGTATTGGCTGAATATGGGTCTAAGAGGTTGAGACTATTTTGATTTTGAGTACTACTGGCGTTAGAATTATTATTCGGATTCCTCATATGAGTATTATGATTCTTAGAAGGATTTTTGTCAGCGATTTCGGGGAACAATGAACTTAAATTAAAATTCGAAACAGACGAACCGTGAGGATTGTGATAATGATGTTGATTTTGTTGATATGGAGTAACTGAGTTTACTGTACTTTGACCAACATGACCATAATCTACAAAATATTGTGGAGTGGAAAGACCAACTTGGTGTTGTTGATTATGGGATGTTGGATTTCCTGGATAATAACTGCTTTGATTTGGATCTTGGAAACCTAATTGAAAATTATGTTGATGTTGTGGATCAGGATTTTGTGTTGTGGTTTGATGAGTATTTTGGAACATAAATGGATTTTCATTAGTTGTAGGAGTCCCATAATGTGGTTGTCCCCATTCCAAGCTATTATAATTTCCAGTTCTGTTACTAAAGCTTGTTTTGGAAAGAAGTACATCAGTATAATAATTTTTATCAGGTATTTGCTGGTTAGAGATTGGAGCTGGTGGATTAGGCTGATCAACTAATTTACTCACTGAAAAACTTGTGCCTCGAGAAGTTCCTTTTTTGCTCGTTGTTCTAGTTTCGGTCATCCAGTTTACTGGACGTTGATGTTGATAGTGTTGGGACTGAGAAGAGCTGCTAGAACTTGGGACTAGATTGGATGATGCTCCTCGGTTCGATGCAAGGTTTGGTACGGGTCTAGGACTAATTTGAGTATTGATGGCAGACCTCAACTCTTGTTTCTTGCTATTTTGGTTTTGATGTGTATGGTGGGTAGTTCCGAAATAGTTATTTAATTCGGGATTCATTGCAACGGAACTGTTATTAGAGTTGTGATGAGAACTGAAGTCTGCATGATACGTCGTGTCACCTAATTGTGAGTAATCCATTTGGCATTGATTTGTATTGGTTGGAACTGACGGAGGAAAAACTACAGCTCGTGTGGAGTTTTCACAGGGTGTTGGAACCGGTGGAGGTAGATACAGTGGAGCGGTTGAGGTTGGAATCCTGCTTGGGGCTGAAGGTTGGTAAACGGGTGGTGGTGGATAAGTAACTTGGTTTGTTTGAGTATCATTTCGATTGGATTGAGGATATGAATTTAAACTATATCTGGAATATTCGTTACTTGAAAAAGAAGGTTGATAAGATGATTTGGGCAAACTAGGCTGGTGCTGAAATTGGGTCGATGCTGCTGAAGAATTTGAGTGAAGCTGAGAAGGACGAGAAGCTGAGCTGGTAGTAGGATTAGGATATTGAGTTTGACCTACGGGTTCAGTTCTATGAATAAATTTCGTACTCTGATACTCTGAGCTGTTATTAACAGGAGGACTTTGGTAATCTATAATTTTCTGAATGGATTGGTAAGGATATGGGTGAGGTTGTCTTTGTTTCTGGGGAGTAGTTTGTTGGCTGATAATTGGATTATGAATTGTTCGAGACTTAGATGATTTGGGAGTTTGAATTGGAAATGCAAAGTGAGGTTGATGTTCTGGAATTGGAATCCTTGGTAATTCTTTTTCCTTTGCATTCGGAGGACAATCTTTGGTGGGTTGTTGCGGTTGAGTTTTGGAGTACTTAGCTCTTGAGTTACCACTACCTTGAGGTTTAGAGATTTCTTTAGAATTAGAATGGTCCTTGAGAATAGGACCACTTAACAAACTCCTAACTTCTGATGCGGAAGATTGGACTGATTGTTTCTCATGTTGGGATGATACAATTCTAGGAAATGTTCTGGTGCTACTCAAAGTGTTTGCTGATGCTGAGTCCTTGTTAACGGGATTTAAGTAATCACTAAACCACATTAATCCTTTGTCTGAGTATAAGTCCAAAGAGTTTGATGATGTAGTCGTCGTAGTTGGAATGGTCGGAGGCAGTGATAATAATTTACTTGATTTAAATGTCTGCAGTGGTGCAAGAACCTTCTCAAATGAATCTGAGGGTATTATTTTCTTGCACAGAGAACTTGAAGCAGTAAAAGGATTTTCTATAGTAGTATAAGGCTGAATCTGATTAGGATCATTCGGCAACATTGAGTTGATGCAAAACGAAGACGGTCTAGAATTACTTGAGGGAAGTGTAGCAGACTTGATAAAGTTAGGTTGAACTTGGGAAGGGAGTTCTGTACTTATGTTCCCATCCCTCGGAAGCAATGGAAAACATGATAAAAACATCTGAGTTGGAGAAATACAGGATTTCGGAGATTGGGAACAGGATGGGTCAACGACTCCAGTCCAATCCGTATTTAATTCCATTAAATCAGATTCAACTTCGTCTTGTTCCATCGAAATTCCGATACTTCTGGCAATACATTCACTAATTTTCACAGGAGAAGTACAAGAAGGAGAACCGTTTTCATCGTTAAAACTAAAAACATCATTCCTTTCATTATTTCTTAAAGTGTTCTCAATTTGTTCTACTGCAGCCACCGGAGGAACTGATTTCAATTCCCTATTCGAAACCGGAGCTTCACATCTTGGGGATTTAGTGGAATTTTGGATTGGAGGGTCTGGAGCTGAATTATCTGTTGCTGCCGTCGTCTCGAGGACAGAAGGCTCAAGTACGATTTCTGTTTTATCTGATTCCTTGGGCTGAACTTGATTATCAGGTAACATTTCTTTTGGGGAGTGTGCTTTATTTTTTCCATTGTCTAGTTTCTCAATGTCAACGCCAATTTCCATCTCCTCAACATTTTGTTCTGTAATTTTAGGTTCTGTACAACTATTTGTTGCTTGTTTGATTTCTTCACTAGATACAACTTGTGGATTTACTTCTAACTCCCTTTTAGCCTCATCAGCATTTAGTTCTTCTTCGACAATGGTGATAACTTCTGGTGGTGGCGAATTTGGAACTACATCTTTAGTTAGTAAAGAAGTTGGGGCTGGCACTGAGACTGAGTCTTTTTGATCTACGATGGTTTGCTCGACTTTTTTCCTTCTTCTTGCTCGAATTTTTTTTGGGACCAATTCCCTTTTAATTCTGAAAATTGGAAGTTTTTGTACAACCCCAGGTAGAACTTTCGGAAGTAAAGGTGCTAGATTCCTCATACCTCCAGTGGAGAATAGAGTTAACGGAGTAAAAATCATTGGAGCCGACGTTGTTACGAGTTGAGGTTGAATTAAAGTTACGTTTAGTGATTTAGATGGGCTAATAGTAATTGAGTTCACAGTCTTATTTTCTATTGTTGCACATTTGACAGTTTCCAAATCTTTCTTATTTGTTATCAGGTCTTCTTTTGTTTGCTTCGCAGTTGTTTGTGTTTGCGTATCTGTAATTAACTCCTTTTTTGATAAATCTGTGACGATTATTTTTGTTTTTGGTGGCACTGCTATTGGTTCTATTGATTCTAAATAAAGATGCATATTAATAACATATTTATTCTTGTTTCCCTGTATGAACAAAACCCTTACCTTTAGAAGCAGGGGATTTTGCAGGAAGAACAATTGGGGTAGAGTTTGACTTAGTTTGTTCAGATTTTGATTTCAGAATGTCAACTTCTACGGATTTGCTAGCCTCGGTTGACTGAGTTTTATCATTCTCCCTTTTCTCCACTTCCTTATCTTTAACAGTAGATGCAGTTTTTGAAGAATTGTCATTGTCCTCCAAGATTTGTGCGTTTGGAGTTGTTGTTACATGAAGTGTAACTTTGGCTTTCTTATTCTTTTTAATAGGTTTTCCAGAGTTTAATAAAATTCCAAGATTTTCCACATCCTCTGCTGTAAGTTTTCTGGACCATTTGAACTCTCTTTTTCCTAATGACTGAATACATGGGCCTTGTGGGATTGGAATTTTAGCCTGATCAAGAAGTGTAGTTAATTGTTTTACACGGAGGATGAGCTTATTGACTTCATCCTGAAGTTCATTAATCTTGGTACCTGTATAAGGAAAAATAGATTAGTTTTACACGAGACTCTGCCATAACCATGTTATATTTGAACTTACTCATTTCATTTGGTTGATTTTTAGTTGTTAGTAATCTAGAATTTGACAGACGGAGTTCCTTGATGAATTCCGTAGCTCGGTTAAGTATGTGTATTTTAGAAGGTAATTTGGCTGGGTCATGATGGGGTAAGAGTTGAGCTAGAAGTTTAAAGGCATCACCCAATTTGTCCCTTCTTCGTTTTTCCCAATCCTTAGATTTTGGATTTGAGGTTTTAACTTTATCCTTATCATTTGCCATTTAATTAATAGTAATTAAATAAACATCACATTTAGATTTACAATTGTATAAAAATCGCATATATGCTATCCTTATGCTAAAAAAATCATTAAAAAAATAAAAACACCTTATCACACGTACGTTTTACGCAGTAGGAGAACAAACAAAATTAATTATAATTAATTAATCACATCACAATTACTTATTGCATTAATTTTGTCATATGCATATTCATCCAATGCAATTGTAGTTTGCAAATTGCAATGAAATTCAGGAACAGCTGGAACCCTTTTCTGCTTTTGGCCTACAAAACAAAACAATTCAAGTTTTAGCCTAAGGTGTAAGGCCTAGGAGTAGTAGAAACCTAACCAACATATAATACGAATATTTAAGACACTAGTACATTCGTGAGCCAATGATTTTATGAATTTTTAGATTTCTAGGAGTTTACTGAGCATATAAAATCAAATTAATTGATTAAATAAGTAAGAATTTGCAGTTTGATTAAATTAATTTCTGGAGTAAAATGATAATTTTTGCTAGATATGAAGAAATACGAGTAAGTTTATAACAATCCAAAAGCATCATCGTACGCATTTGATTTTGATTATGTTATTAAGTTTAATTATCAGTTTGCATTTTTATTTTACACTTAAATGTAATATTATGAGTTCTTTCACTGACAATTGACATTATTTTAAGGATTTAATTATTACGTTTTCCAGGCATAAACTTCATCCGCTCCACTTGTCCCTAGAAAATAATGAGTTAAGAATAATAATTAGGCACTAATGCTTATCTTAATGTAAATGAATGCAATATAGTTTAATTACTTTTAACTGTGCATTAATCCCTTTAAAATATTCCACTGTTTCAATACGTTTCTTAGCATCATTCTCTGCCATATGAATATACTCAGATTCCATTGCTTCAAGTTTCTTTCGAAGCTCAGCTACACTCCGTCGCTTTTCCTCCAATAATCCTTCACTTTCTGATATAACTCGTTCAATTTCTTTTTTCGAGGATTCAACCATAACTGTTTTTCGATTTGAATGTGACACAGAGCTGTTGTGCATGTACTTGTAGCTTAAAATGGAAAAATACAATGATATGGGAAAGGTTTACTAGAAAATCGAACTAACATTTAGCAACTAACCAATACAAAGTAATACGAAGTTCATCCCGGATTCTTCGAAGGAGCACTCCACGGGCTGGGCTCTCTAAAGTTACTTGGCGAATAACTTCATCTATAACAATTATAACCTTTTTATGTAATTAAATGTTATTTGTAATTTGTAAATGAAATGATACACATCTGACTACCGAAGCATTGTGTATATAAATCTCGGCGAATTGAACAAAGACCTTGCTCCATAGCGTGACGTTCCTTTAAACGTAAATCCAAAGCAAGATTTACTTGCCGAACGTCCTCTGCATCTGCTGGTTGTGTAGAAACCTAGGAATTATGGATATTCTTCATATAGTTAATTCGGGAATTTATTTGACTTTGAGAAATTTTTTACGCATTGCTTATAAAATCGTCCATTTTCTTCCCATTCTTTTGGTGGAAGAACAAGGTTCAAGACTTCAACCATAACACGCTTACTCGACTCATGATGTTTTGCGAGCAATGTATTTGTTCCTCGCTGACCTAATGTTGCAGCACTTATAGGCTGAATTGAAGTTTAATCAAAATCGAAAAATAAATTTGATTAGATTAGGCCAAATAGATAATAACCAACAGTTAAGTCTAAGTATAAGTACTCACCCGATTGAAATGGGCACGGCTTTTTCTGTAATCGGATGCTAGAATAACTACTGGTTCTTCTTCATACTTTAACAATGTGGTTTCTGGTGTCTGGAGAAGTTTGGGACCACGAGTGTCCTCTTCACTTTCCGCATTGTCACCCAACATGGCAAAAGAATTCAAAGTTTGAGAGTATTAACTTGGATAACAATTTATTATCTTCACACCTTAGAGCTTCACACTTTAATGTCACAATGACTGGTGGTGAAATGCGATCGTAGAGAAATATGATAGCTTATTCAAACAAATACTATGTTGGTGCCTTAACAACTAAATCAGACAGGGGTTCCAATAGCAAGGAAGAAGGTCTTATGTCCGAAAAATTCACGTTTTACTGTTTTTTTCAAATTCCACAAAGCGTAGTATATTTTTTGATAAAGTAATAAGTTCATTTTATGATTTTAAGATTCCTGAGATATTTCATCGTATTTTATTCAATATACCATCAATGTCAAAAATTTCGATGAAAATTTTACAATAAAAAATAACT
Source organism: Xenylla mediterranea (assembly GCA_034700645.1). Classification (NCBI taxonomy): domain Eukaryota; kingdom Metazoa; phylum Arthropoda; class Collembola; order Poduromorpha; family Hypogastruridae; genus Xenylla; species Xenylla mediterranea. The sequence continues at coordinate 9,447 of JAQGCY010000362.1, read as the reverse complement.
TGTAATACTCGAAAAAAAAAGTATTTATTTATACTTGGCATTCTTCGGGAAGTTCAAAGCTTTCAATTCCTTCAAATAAAGCCCCGACTCCTAAACCGCGCTTAGCAAATCCTCTCCATAATTCACATTTATTTTCACCACCGTAATTTATTTCATCAGCTTGAATGATGGCATCACGGGCATCAACAAAGTTGGGTTCACATGGTTGGAGTTTCATACCATCAATAAGTAATTGAACCATCATAACGTTTCCAGCAGGACCAGCTCTTGGGGTTTGGGGTCTAATGTGAACCTTTCCATCAACAATTGATGTGAATGTTTTGGAGTCCTTAGTTTGTTGTGGATCGACATTGTACCAGTCTGGATCAAACCCATGCTTCTCAACTAAATTCCAGTAAACTTCGTATAAAATAACAGCCCAAACTTCTCCTTTTGCGTGGACGCCAGAGTATGCTGGTCGGGTTACATATGAGTAAGTAGATGGGTTCGTATCCATATTTGTTGAGTACTGTAAACATTCATTCGCATTGAAAGTATTTCTCAAATTTTATACAACTAACTGCTTACTGGAAATTTTCTAATTCCTTCTCCTCCAGCAGAATAGTCTCCCATACCATATTCCGCATCTCGTGTTGTGTTTTCATTTGTTCTGATCATTGTTGCAAAAGTATCGCCCCAACCTTCTCCCATGCCACCGCTTTCATCCCAACCTGTTATTAATATCCAAAGTAAGGTAAAAAGAAATAATTATAATTGTATAAAGTTAAAATATATTAACTAGTAAATAAATTTATTACCTAAACATCCTACATTATCTCCTCCACCAGTGAGACGGTTGGAAATTCCGTGAGCATATTCGTGGATCTAAATTTATCAAAAATATAAAAATTATAAAATTGAAAATAACACTAGCTTACAATGATTCCACTGTCCAAATCTCCATCTCTCCAAGGGTCGGTTTGTGTCCAAACGTACATACGCATTCGTCCCTTTGAACCGTCTGGAGGGGTCATAAAGTTTGCATTGTTTGTACCGGAACCATCTTGAGCATGAGCTATAACAGCATCAACACCTTTTCCTTCCCCGGTCCAGTTAATTTCTTGAAAGTTTCCAGATTCCTCATTGAATCCATAAACATCTATGTAGATACAAGAATATTCAATAAGTATTCAATTCCATATTGAAGTATAATTCTCAGACAAAAACTTACAGAACAAGTCATGAATAATATTGTTCCAGTAGAACAAATTGGTAACAACGGCATCAAGGTAAGTTTCAGGTTCTTGGGTTAAATCAATTGGAAAGTCGAATGATAATTCGGCACCTCCGTCGGGTCTATAATTGTTAAGATAAGAATCTCCTCCTGAGAGATTTTCTTGAGCATAAACATTATTTCCGATGGTAACAGTATATGTTTGGTTTCTGGTGAATTGCCAACCATTTGGTGATGCTACTGGATGAGCTGGGTCTGTTACAATTGTACGATCCCCACTTTGTGGGTCATTAACTCCTATTGGGTAAACGTTGTAGCTTGCATCAGAAACCCAATCGATTAAAGAAATAACTTGGTTGGAGTCGAGGCTGACAAAAGCATTGTACCTATCAAAACAAAATCATTAGGTTATTCACGTCCTGTTTGAAGATAATTTTATCCTTGAATAATCTTACATATTGTCCTTCATCTCAGCTTGTAAATCCCAGACCAATAAAAGTTTTGTTCCTGTTTGGATGTATTTCAAAACTGATGGAACTGGTTTTAATGTAAATTTAGCCCCAGTTACGGTGAAGGTTGGGACTTCTGCTGTAAATTGTTGTGCAGTGAGTAAAGTTCCCTGTTCCAGACCGAGTAAGTTGGCAAGCGAAGTAACTGCATCAGCGGGTGTATGCTTTCCATGTAAGTTAACGGTACCTAGGTAAGTCCAACCCGTCCAGTTCAGTAACATAATAAAATGACGGTTTTTATCTTCATAAAGCCTTACTTTTCTCTGGAATAACTCCACTGTAGAAGGAATTTCCGACTGAGAGGATTTGTCCATTTTTATCTACATTAACGTTTCCAACGCCATTGACAACTTCCAAACCATTGATGATTTGTCTGAGATAGACATGAGTTACACCGTTGCTTCGGGATTTGTGAAATGCAGTAACTTTGATTGCACTAACTGGAACTTTTGCGTGAGAAGAAAAGTAACTGTAGAGTAAGCGTTTGTTGTTAGAGAAAACGTACGACTGCAGTTATTACCATAATTATGCAATAAAATAAACCATCAACTTACTCAATGGCAATTTTTACTGGGTCTTCCGCATTAGTTACACCCGCTGAGGGTTTAAAAGTTTGGAAAGCTTTTGGAACTCGTGGCCCAAAGTTTCCATAAGTTCGGGTTCGAACTGTTGGTGCTGGGACTGTGAAATGAAAGTATTATTATTAGTTATATGGTGGTTTTACCGAACTTGAAACAAAAACTTACTGTTCCTAGCGCTGGAATCCCATGGACCCAAAGTAACAAAGAGAACAACGAATACTAGCGTAAAAAGCTTCATTTTCAACACGACTCCACCCAAACAACTGAATCAAGTAGCTTCGACAGGATTTCATTTTATAGAACAATAGACTAGACTTAGTGTGTTCAAGAACTTGGACTTCGAATTTATCTTTTCCTTATCAAATGAATCAAAATGCTGAATTGAATCCTGATGATATGATGGTGTGATATCACTTACAGTTATAGTCAAGGGTAAAATGTTACGAGCAAAAGATAAAGAAACAAATTGCATCACTAGCGGAACTTCGTTCATTGTTATTTGTTAACACCGGCCTAACGCAAACATCATCAGCTCATTTTATCCTACACAACTCAAGTGACAAATTACGAAGAACCTTTACATTAGCACTTGAACCAAACTAGGATTTCCCGGATTAAAATGAATTTATGCAGATAAACCACGATTAATGTATAAATCTCTACATGGCTTGTGTTGACAAAGTGGACAAAATGTTGAAGATTTACGGATTTAATTATCAGTTGGGAACTCCGTAACTAATACAATATTCTATAAACTGTACTTCACGTAAAAACAAATAACAACTAAGGTGAATAATCGAAAATTATATAATCTCTAGCTTTGAATTAATTGAGCAATTAATATCTCGTCAAATTAAATTAATTCAAAATATTTCGTTAACAATTGTAAATAAGACATTTGTGTAAACGTAGTTACATAAAATTTGTTAATAATACTTACCAACAAAAGTCTTGCTGCCGTAGTTAGTTCTGATAATTCCGATATGAATTGAAGAAGCGTCTTTTGAGGTTATTTGATTATTCGATCGTTTTGGAATTATAGCTTTCAATTACCGGACGATTGGAAACATCTCTTCGATTCATATTGCAGAATGGACTTTACGCAACTCAAAACCAGTACGTCCTTCTGTAAAAATTAACGCTGAAGTGTAACAACCAAATCTTCTCATTTTATTCCGATAAATACTGTTTACCTCGTAGAGCCTATGTCCCGGAAAACAGTAGAATTTATTAAGTACATCAGTCAAAAGTTTCCGAACTAGCATATAATTTGTTAGAACTTTAGTTTCGCCTTTAATTCGAACCCAATTCAATAGATCAACATATCTTTCATTGTCTGCAACATCTGGATTAAAATCTTCCCCAGAAACCACTGAACAATAATTAAAAATTAAATTAATACACGTGTATGAAATTGCGTCTGTTGGAAATTTATATTAACAGATGTATTACCATTGCTAATTGGACTGCCCCATAACAGCAGAGCTGTTGTAGTAGTGGTCGCACAATCTTTGATCCTAGTTGCTCCATTCCTTGCGCCGCTCATTTCTGTATATACAATCCAATCAAATACACCCTTATTCATTATCTTCATTATATCAGTTATCGATGATGGATGAAGCCGAATAGGAGCTGAAGCCCTAAAAATACACATTTCATTATTTACCGCTTTTGATTATAGAACAAAATTTTCGAACCCGTTTAATATTTCTCCGCACGACCGATTAATTTCACACACGTTGGGAAGAAGACAACATGTGAGAACTCCATTAATTACATTCCAGTATTTCGAATTGAAATTTAAAGGGGAAAGGTCAGCCGAACCTTGAAAATTATTTATAAATCGGATTTGCTCAAGGTTTCTTAGTAATTGTCTCCTAATGCTACTAATCATTATCATAGCGGATGGTGACAAGAAGGACCGGTAGCAAAACGCATCTACTCCGTATCTTGGGCATCGTTCCCATTCCTATAAATGCACAAGCAACATTACAACATTATATTTGAACTTGATTATGGGTTAAATATATTCCTACTTGAAATAATCGGGGCAAAACACTCAAATCACTAAATGGATCCATCGCATAATTTCTTTTTACAGTTTTCATGGCTTCTTTGTCCTCAGTAGTTACAGGGATTATAAAGGGATCTCTAAAAAAGTAAAAAACAGTGAAAATTAAAGTTTCACGATCAACAGGTTAAGCTAAACTTTGACTCACCTATGACTTAGAAATGCTACAATAGTTAATACCGGATCCAAGCAACGAAAAATAACGGAAAGAAGCAAGGCCTTGAGAATGGAGACATAATCAAGTTAAGTGAAATTCAATAGAGCAAAAGTAAACATGCACTATTTTACCTTTCCGAGATTAGGGTCAACGGGTAATTGAGACAAATGATGACCCAATGGAGTTAGTTCTTCTTTATCTGTGAAAGCACCCAAACATTTTAAATCATCAATAGCATTATTTACGGCCGGTTCAGCAGGTGGCTCGGGAGTTTGCCTAAAAAGTGAAGCGACGGATTCTGATAAAGGCACGAAGTTTCTTGCTGCAAGGCATAATTCTGATAACGACAAACGAAGAAGTTCTGGTACTGTGAATTCCTTGAAAGAATCAAACATTGTTCGTGTGTATAGTCTGTAACACCAACCTTGTCGACAGCGTCCAGCACGACCTAAATTTTAGATATTATATAAAACATGACTCAAAATACTCAAAATTAATCTTTCAGATCACTTTTGTTTCCTTATTACCTTGTCTCTGATTTGCGGAAGCCTTGGAAATCCAAACGTTTTGCAATGTGGATACTCTTGATGCTGAGTTGTAAGACTTTTCTTTGACCCGCCCAGAGTCAATTACATGGACTACAACATCAAAGGTCAGACTAGTTTCAGAGATGTTAGTGGAAATCAAGATTTTTCTAGTTCCGGAATCAGGTTTCTTAAAAGCTGCCTTTTGATCCTTTGATGAAATTGTAGAATGGAGCAAATGGTGAACAAATTGAGTATGTTCAGTGTTCAACTCGTCTCGCAGCTTTCTAGACAAATTACATAAATCTTCAAATCCAGGAAGAAAAACAAGAATCGCCTCATCTGCTGGTCTGGTCTCATGAATATAAGAAATTATACGCATCATCATGTCGCTATCAACAACATCCGAGTCGGGATGAGTAGCTCTGTAAGCTAGTAAATCTCTTTTTAGTTCTTCATCAAGCCGTATCCTAGCTTCTTCTTCTTCATCATCCTCCTCATCTGAATCGTCAGAAAAATCTAAATCCACCTGCCTAAGTATGGCTTTGAGAGTCTTAACTGTTTCTGGCCGGTCCCATTTCTTAAGAATCGACAAGAGTGTTGCTTGAATGGAAAAATTGTAGTAACCATAAGACTTTTTGTGCGCTTTTGACAGTTTTAATGAAAAACTAACCTTCTGATACTGAGTGTTGGTAGTTATAAGATACCCTGTATTTGGTGAATATATAAAGTATTGCTTGAAAATAATTCTCATTATCATCATGAATTAACTTTTCAAATAATTGGTCCAGTGCTTCTTGCACTGCTGGGTCTGGTGTCATTGTCCGTTCAACATGGTCAACTTCAATAGGAGGTGTGACAGGATTCACCATTGCTTCTCGGGTTGTTATTTTACCCGATTTTTCAAGAGCAAGAAAATCTTCTAGAAAAAACGTATTGATAGGATATAATCTGCCTTTTACATTAAGTACTGGACAAGCAGTTGTTCCACCAAAGTATGTTGTAAAAAGCTCAAGATTAAGATCGGCACCTGAAAATATGAAATTAATTTGATAACGCATGTACTGTGCCGAAAAATCTAAACCTTTTAGTTTCCTTACCCATAATTATAAGTTGTAAATTTGGAAATAAATTAATAACCCGTTTGAGAATTGTAATAAGAAAATCTCCAAGTTTATCCCGTTCATGAACTTCGTCAAGAATCAAGTGTGTTAATCTATGAAGTGGGGAACTTCCAGAAGCTGGATTGCAGCTCGACAGCCAACGGAGCAAAACTCCAGTTGTACAAAAAGTTAGCAGGCAGTTGGGTGAGACATTGGACTCAAATCGAATCGAATAACCTACTACTGATCCAGAAACTTCACCTCTTTCCTCTGAAAGTTGAAAAATTATAATAAAATTGCAACAGATACTTAAATAGCCTCACTTAAGTACACTTAAATAAACATACCTGCTACACGATCAGCAAGGCTTATAGCAGCAATTCGTCTGGGTACTGTTGATGCAATCTGAACTGGCATTTTTCTATTATAAGATTCTTCCAAAATGAACTGAGGTACCTATTCATTTGGAATTGAATAACAATAAACTGAATTACTAATAGAGTATTACATTATGAAAAACTCGCCCAAACTTACTTGTGTAGTTTTTCCACTTCCCGTAGCACCTTTCACACAAATAATTTGGGCTTTCTGCTCAAAAAGTAAATGTATGATTTCATCTCTATGATCAAAAATAGGAAGATCCTGTCTAGATCTGGTATGTCGAGTCCACTTTGGCTGAGGAGGGATATGCGGTGTTAAAACAAAACCTAAATATAATGTGCAAAAAAATTGAAGGATTCCTGAAACAAATCGAAAATCATGAAGCAAATTACCAGCTCCAGTAACGCTCGGTTGTGCTAGATTAGATAACTCCAGCCACTTATTAGGATTTTTGTCAATCGATTCAAGATGTTTTCTACTCAAGCGAAGCAATTTGTTCACTTCTTTTATTGAATCTTCAGCTAAAATAAATGGAACACAGTTTTTTTGCTGTACTTCTTTCTTTGTCAAGGTTATTCTACGATTGGGTTCTTCACTATGTTTACAATAAAAAATAATTGTATTGGAGCTTAAAAGGGGATGAATTATTTCAATTTACCCATGGCTTGAAGATTTCATGCCAAATTTAAGCGCATAGTTATGCAACCACCTGAAATGCACAATCAGACAGTAATAATTAGTCCGCAAAATAGAAATTCCAGGAATTAATATCAATGACAGATCCTTACTTTCGTTCAGCCGAAGTTAAATCTGGTGGAAAGGTGAACTCTGAAAAATATATCGACACAAATAAGCATTTATACATATGCGTGAATTAACATTTATACGTTAGTCAACTAACCTCGATTGTGACTTCTCATAAACTCTTCTAACGTTGTTTCAATTTTAGCCTTACTTTCTTCTGATAATTTATTATTTGTACCAAAAAAAAATTTACGGTTTTGCTTACTAGCTTTACTTTTGGATTTGGTTAAAATATTTGAGAGCATTTCAGTAACAACTGGGTTTAAATTCGTATTAGCTTGATTTCCTACTGTACGACTTGGACCTTGGCCAGTTGAATTTTGATATTGAACTCCATTGCTTGGTCCTGGTACTGGGTCGTAAGTGGAAGATGAAGCCATTGGTTTTGGCAAATATTTTCTAATAATTTCACTATTAGTTTTCTTCTTCTTGGGTTTTCTTTTTTGATTAGCTTGGGAAGTCTCTATTGGTGCTTGTGGGGTTTCTTCCGAAACCAGTGGCGACGAATAGGCTGTTACTGGATAATAAGCGTCGCATACTATTTGAGATCCAGTGATGGTATGAATACTTTCGTGGTCCTCTGATTGGTTTGGGGTTGGGGATTCTTGGAGAGTATTTACCTGGGTTTCAGTGTGGGTATTTGTGGAACTAGCATCAGCATCGCAATCAGCTTCGTTATCATTCCCCATGTTGTAAGGAAATTAAGGTATATGTAGCTACAGGTACAGAGATTCAGCTAAGACTAGGACGAGTTTGAAGTAAATTATCCTAATGTAAAGTAACACAAAAAACATGAAGATTAAGAAGAAAGAGGAACTCGTTCAATTCATGGTTTACTTAATACTGATATAGAAAATTCTCAGTTTGAGCTTTAAATATGAATGCTAGATATGATATGATACTTTCGTTTAATTTTAATCAGGTACAAGAAAACATAACTAGCGATATATCGAGAGGACCACCATAATCAGTTCAGTAATTTACAAACGACGTTTATTTCGAATTTACTAGTCGAACAAGTCTCTTTGAGCATAAACGTTAGAATCGTATCGTTTTATGAATTCTGAGTGATTTTACGACTGCTAACAAAAATTAGAGCGAGTGATTACCAAAAATGGCCTCCATTAACGTGGTTCGATGTTGGATTTGATGCAATTAGATAGTCGGTAAACAAATCAATAACAAATTCCTTTTGAACTGGACTGATTATGGTGGTCCTCTCAGTACCTATGCCTCAAGCCAGAAGCTAAAATTAATTAGTGAAGACGTATATTTTACTTGAGCTTTATATTAATAGGGAAAGGGATCCGTAGAAGTCATAATTCAGTCTAATTTGAATACGATAAAAATACGATACGATATACGATAATACGAATCAGAAAAAATGAACATGATTATATGAATTTATGATACCTTTTCTTACCTTTTTCCATCTATTCAAATTGATATTGAGCTATATCTCCCTGCCTCAGTCCTAAGTGTAAGTACTACGTTTACCAGACTAGCACCAGGCCAGGAAAAAGTCCAGCCGAGAGAGCAGGGACAAGACTAGCAAGAGCAACCAACTCGACAAAAATATACACTCAATTTCCCATTTTTATTAATTATTATTATTAATTACAATTAATTTATTAAATAAACCTGAATTTTTTATTGGAGTTTGGTTTTTTGGATGAATCTGAATGTTATGTCATGCTTTCGTTTTTCATCAGCTGTGTGTAGTGTGTATGTGTCATCTCAAGTGTATGGAAAATGGAAATGAATGGGCCGTCTAACTGGTCTACTTCTTCGCGCTTTGAAAAACACAAAGGAAAATGGAAAAGGATTCAATTGAATCTGAGTGAATGCATTTGCTCTTCTGCTCTGCTCTGATCGTCTGATCCATTTTTGCTGACTATTCTATTTACGGCGTCCCTATTTTCTCTAACTTTTATCTCGAGCATAATACAATACAAAAACCTATCTATACATGTTAAAGGGCCCGACCTAACGTAAATTTAGAGTTTTTAAAATAAAATTCAACATATAAAAAAAATTAAAATTTTGAAAAATGTCCAAAGGGGGGACCCTATGCTACACCAAAAATTAACATGTAAAATCCCAT
>JAQGCY010000361.1:0-18877 GCA_034700645.1 Xenylla mediterranea | reverse complement strand
ATGCTTAATTAACAATGGAATTTTGTTTTAGAATGTAGAAATAAAATCAAGAAATAGAAAATGCAAAAGTAACTATATTAAGCATTAAAAGATTTGAAACAATAAAATCCATAATTGAATTCTTGATTGAATGCATGAATGAATGTATAAAACAACAAGTTAGTCAATTGTGATCTTTTAATCTGATTCATTTTCATATTTCGAAATCAAGTCACATAAATGGGATCAAATAAATCAATTAATTACATCAAGTTGCCGATAGACTTCTTACTGGTTGGTGGTACTCAACTAGATTGTACTTTGAGGAATTATGAGGTAATGAGGAAAAGTGAACAACGCCCATTAAAACTTGTATATTAAAAACTTATATGCATATGATACGATACTTTTATTATGCAAATGTTGACTTGAAAGTACGTGTGTACATTTACATGATAATTTATTAACATTAAAACTTTCAATTTTGTAGGTAGGTAAGCCCAGATTTTGAATGAACATTGAACATGTAGTGTAGTTCAACTTGAACCACTAGTTTTGTTTAGACTGGATCCAAAAAACAAATTATTATTCTTGTTCGAAACAGACATACAGTCTGTGAAAATTCGAAAGAAAGTAAACATATAAGTACAAAGTAAGCTTTATAACTTTAGGCCATATTTCAGTATAGCCGAAATTGATAAAGCACAAAGTTTTTCCAGCATAGCTCATGAAGCTCAACAATCACAAATTTGAAAAATAGGCATCCAGTTTTTAAGGGGCCATAAATTTTAGTAAATCTAACCAAATTTGCTTGATTCATTCTTAACATTAAATGGAAGTAATACGAAAGTAAGAATAATTTATATGGAGTCCACCCACCCCGATATGTCAGCTAATTTGGGTTAAATCTTTTTTTTGTTGCTTTATGTTTACCCTTACTAGTCATGATTTTGACTCGTAAAGAGTAAACAATAGATAATTTAGAATAAATTTCTATATTATTAGCATACTTTTTTCTCAACGAATACAAACAGTAATTTAATATAGTAGATTTAATACTTCAGAGTCACACAGACTAAACTTTATAATAACATTACTTTCTTATTTCTTTCTATTCTATGGTTTTGTAGAATCACGAAGATCTTGATCATTTGGTTTTGTATCAATTACAATTGCAGATGATGTAGATATATTACTTCTTATTGAGGAATCACTGCTTCGTCGTAAATCTCCTATATACATTATCAGTAGCACATAGAATAGAAAAGTCAATTACAAAATTTCATGTGGATATTTTTTTTATACAAATGACAAGCATCATCAGCAAGGAAGCCCAGCAGCATCTTTGCGTATTTATATTTTTCAAGCAATCAAAAAAGTTTGCTAAGCAATAGCTAGCTTAGCTTGCCAAGGAAATCGTGTTCAATTAACTTGAAGAAGCAACATGTGGCTGTGAGGGAGGTGAGGAAGAAGCTGCTGCTTTTGCATTAGGCTGGGAATGTAATTCCAATTCATCACCTTGTTTGTTTGGAACTTGTAATGATTGACGACGGTTGGATTGGGAATGGGGTTCGCCGATTGAAGCTCTTGAGTGATGGGAACCATGAGTATGATGAACGCTGCTACCTCTTTCTCTTCCTGAAAAGTTTAATGATTTCGGAACAATGAGCACAAGCGGTTTCAAATTTGGCAATGCTGATGGAAATGAAATATTCTGCACGAAAATTCCCTTACCGTGATGGTGATGATGACCGGAAGTTTGATCATTAGGTTCAGCGGAATTTGGTTGTGGAGGAGTATTATTAGCATTGGCATAATGATAATTAGCATGATGTTGGAATCTTCTTCGTCCACTTGGACCAAACCTTGCTCGTGCAAATATTCTTAATACAAGACATGTTAGCCCACAAAATAAAGTCATTCCTACACCAATGCATATAAATGTTGTGAGGTCAGTGTTTGAGATATCTTTGTCTGTAGAGATAATGCAAAATTTGAAGCATAAAAATAGTTAGGTTCAAAAATCGATGGGGTCAATATTTTATATTTTCTTATTACCTAGAACACACTTATCTTTTCCTTTATCGGGTAATTTATAGTAATTTGGTTGGCATCTACAAAATGAGTTTTGTCCCTCCTAAAGATTAGAAATTAATGCATGCAAGTGAAGGTAAAAGTGCTTTCATTACAAGTGAAAGATATGTATCAATCTTATCATTAACACATTTTACCTGTACACACATTGAATACTCATCAGTTGCAATGCATGACTGGTCGTGATAACAAGTTTCATCCAATTCAGCAGCTAAATAACAATTAAAATTAGTCTAAGTTTTATATTTTGTATTAGCTTTTCATTAACTTTTAATTCACTTACGCTTAAGACAAATTGTTGATGGAGGAGTCCCTGTTTTAACTTCCATTGTGAAACCTGGAGCACATTGACATTTTTTAATTGTATAATTGCACACTAAATTGAGTGCATTGGCGCATTTAAGGGTTCTACTACAAGGGTCACCAGTATTACGGCTAGCAGTAAGTGGTTGAGGTTGAACGAAGCTAAGGCTACCTACAAAAGATTAATCGAATAAATTAACCACACTACAAACACTACAATAATTTTCTAAAACAAAGTCTACAATTGGCCCACTTACGTTTACTATTAAAAACTAATCCTTCATATCCACTAACTAAAAGTAAAATAAAATAAACAATAGTATTATTTAAGGATAGCATTATTGTATGTGACTCCAGTTTTTATATTTGCACAACCATAATAATTATTATCGTAGTTTAAACTATTTAAAACTTTCACTCATATTATTGTATTATTCTTTGGCAAATATTAATGACGCCCATAATAATAACTTATTTCTTTTTTTTTATTGTCACCAAACTCGAGTTGATTTTTGGCAAAGACTTGTTCCGCCTATTGTTTTGGCATAAAAACTAATACTAACATTAATAACAATTGAATTTCTTGAATTCATTGTAATTGTAGAAGATAAAATTTCATTAGATTTAAAATAATCTAAAGTAGTACTTGGAATTGGATTACTAAACAAATTCTTTTCCTTCATTTATATAATGAAATGTACAGTAATGTAAAGTAAATAAGCTCAAATTTTTTGATTAGGTAGATTGAAGTCTAGAAAAATCTGTGAAAGTTCTATTGTGTTTTTGCATTTGTATTTGCATAAACAAAGTGAAAGTAGAATAAAATAAATCTGACTGAAGTAGTAGAAGTAAGTAGTTTTACATGTAGAACTCGTACATGCAGGAAAAAGATTTATTTATTTGTTGTTGACTTTCACTTGTGTTGTATGTAATATGTTTTGTATTGTATAAGTAAATACGTATAATATTAGCTACTATAAACATTTTCTAACATTTGATAGAATAGAATAGATTCTTTTAGATTTCTAGGTGGAAGGTTGATGTTAAACGTGGATATGCATACGTTTACGTACAAATACAAAACAAACAAGGTTTTAGTCTGTTCTGTTTTTCAGAGTACTTGAGTACTACCTTTAGAATATGTATATTATAGACAAAGTAAAGTAAAAGCAAAGTATCGATCTTTCTTTGTACTTTCTCCATTTCCATTTCCTATTGCTTTTTCTAGTTTTTCTTCTATTACTTTGCTCCGCTATTGGGCATTCTTTATGTACATACAAACAAAGAAAAAATGAATCCTTTCAGTAGCTACAAGCTACAACATCTAGCAATAGCATCGCTTAAGCGTTAACATGAGCATGGCTTCCGCTGCTTAGCTTTCCCTTTAGATTGGAATCTAGTGCTTTCTCTTCTCTTCCATTCTATCTATCCTTCCGTTTTACTAGTGCTTGTGCTATGGTGGAATAGCTAGATGCTTTCTCCAGAACCAGAACCAAGATTCTGTACTACAAATACAAAAACTATTAAATTTGCATTTTCGGCTCCATGCGTCCATCCATTCCATACGTCCACGTTGGCTGGCGTCGTCGATTAAGCATGGTTTCAAAAACGTGTGTTTAGAGTCTGTGAGAAATGAGCGCGGATTTGAAGGCTCCAACCTTCCACATATACATTCTATTTTTGTGTATGAAAATGAATATGAAAGGGACGCTAAATTGTTGTTGTGAATATTAACGCCTGGCTCGCTCATCTGGCTGGGCTGTTTGTTTAATTGTGATTAATTCATTAGTTGCCCCAGCTTCGAAAATGGCTATGCCCGTGCCCATGCCCATGGCCATGCCTGGAACATCGAAATCACAATCAGGAGCCCCTGCCCCAGCAGTAGCACCAGTCCCAGGAGCAGTTTTTACATGTCCCCAACCTAATTGCTCACAAATCCTCCCTTCTGAACTCCAATACCGACTCCACCTAATTGACCATGAACCAACAACCAAATCAATTTATCCATGCAACCTATGTACCTACACTTGTACGATTCGGGAGCTCCTCAAAGAGCATGTGGCTACACATTTTGATAGTACAAAGAAATGTGGATTTATTAAATGTTCACAATGTACGTTTACTACGTCTTATCCAGCAGAATTTAAGAAACATAGTGAGGATGTTCATGGGGGTGTGGGGAAAAATAATATTGGTAATGGTATTGGTAGTGGTAGTAATGGGGGATATAATTATAGTAGTGATATTCATAATGAGAGTTTTGAGATTGAAAATGTTGACGATGATGATGATGATGATTACGAGGATGATGATGAGGGGTTGTCTGATAGCGATGGGGGTGGGGGTATGGATGATGTGGACAGATTGCGTGGTAGAGATGTTGATAGACCTGGTTCCCCGGGTGGGGATAAGTTCATTTGTTCTGAAGAGGACTGTGGACTGAGATTTGGACGAGAGTATGATTACTTGATTCATAGTTATAAACACCTACCCAAAAATGCCCCTATCCGATGCCCACATTGTAAATATGTTGGAAGAAATCGACCCTTAATTGAACAGCACATTGTAATTCATTTTGATGTTTATCCATTTCGATGTGAAGAATGTGATGAGGATTTCAAGTTCAAATCCGCTCTACAAAAACATGATGTTGCTCATCATAGAAGTGGAAGTCATAAGAAACGAGCACGAGCTAGAAAAAGGGTCTTAAGTTCCAAGCATAAAACCTCAAAAATTAAGGCAAAACGCTCAACGGGTAAGTATTTCAATTATCTGCGTATTGAAATCAAGATTAAAACTTTAAATAACATTACTTTAATTATTACAGGATCCCGAAGTCGGGAGGCCGAGAATAGTAGTCCACTACATATTTACAATACAAACCCCAAGGGTAAGACTAAGACACATTCTAATCTAAGATTCTTTTAGTAATTTACTAATTTACTAATTTACATAACAAGTAACAAATCTAATCTGTAATATTTTAGATCCACGTCCAAGAATTTACGTTTGCAGTGGGCCCAATTGTTCATGTGGAAAAGAATTTATAACAGAATACGAATATGAGCTTCATAAATTCTGTGCAGTTCCACCTCAAGATATATACTATTGTCCAAAGTGTGATTATCAAGCATCGATCAGAACACGAGTTAAGTATCATATGGTACATCATTTTCCTGGAATTTATACTGCCGAATGTCCTGAATGCCAAAGATTATTCAAAAATATTAAAGACTTATCTAAGCATCGGCGAAATGTTCATAGAAAAGTTTATCCTTCAGGGCACCGATCCGGAGCTTCAAGTACTGTAATCATTGCTAATCCACCTCCACCTGAAAGCATTCCGAAAACCATTCATAGACCCAGGATTCCAAGTCCACCACCACCCCGATCTGGTCCATTATCACGTAATTCCTCTCCAAATAATGAACCAGTTCAACCTATTTCAGAAAATCCAGATAGTCTTCGAAGATATAATCAAACACTGCAATATTTTAAAAACTTACCCCATGCTGCTCATCACAAATGTCCTAAATGTTGTTATACTTCCAGGATCCGTAAGCACGTTGAAGAACATTTGATTGTACACTTTAAAAATGTTTATCCATATCCATGTTCCTATTGCCCCACAATGTTTAAACATGTGTCCGGTTACCGAAAGCATAATCACGAAGTCCATGGAATGAGAGTATCACTCTTACAACCACGTAAAGCTGCATGTACCAAAAAAGAATCATTTGAACCACTAGAACCACCACGACTTTCTCCAGTTTCACCACTTCAAATCCCAAGTACTAGCAATGGTGTTGAATCATATGAATCCCAGCAGCAGCAATTCGTTTGTACTGAAACTGTAAGCTGTAGACAGCTTAGCTTCAAATCAGAATTTTATTACAAATCCCATTTACTAAGCCACCAAGTCCCATTTCATGGACTTTACAAATGTTCGCAATGTGAATATACCAATGGAAAGCTTAAGCTTGTCCGCTTTCATTTTGTCAAGCACTTTGATGTCAAGCCTTATGAATGCAAATGGTGTGATAGCAAATTTAAGTTTAAAGAAAGTTTAAGGAAGCATAAGCTCCGAGTTCATTGTGATGCAAATACCTCATCTAGATCTAATAGTAGTAATAACTCTATGGAAGTGGATATGGAAGATGAGTATAATTCAACAAGGCCCAGACGAGAAGAATCCCGAACACTATTTGCAGAACCAAAACTTGATGTTGTTGAGAACCCAGAACCAATTTTACCTGATTCTGATATCCCTCTACCACAATTTCTTTGTATACGGAGAAACTGTTTTGCTGTGTATGATAATGAACTTGATTACCGAATCCATGAAGCTCTTCATCTTCCAGAAAACTTAGCTGAATATAAGTGTTTAGACTGCCCACTCATATTTGAAACTAAAGTAGAATATGGAGACCATTTATTGTCCCATTATACCAACGATCCAATTAAATGTAGCTTATGTAACTTTTTTACCCAAAACAAAGAATTATTCAGAAGCCACAAGATTGATACCCATTGCACTAATAATATCAATGAAATATTGGAAGTCGAAAGTGAAGAGAATATTTTAGCCAATGGATTTCAGACTAGATTAGAAGAATATATTGACCTTGAGAGTGGGGAAGAAGATGAGGTGTTGTATAATTAAAAGGTTTATTATAAATAATATTATATTGTTATCTTTATTTTTATTTTATGTATATATGACAAAGGGGGTTAAATATGTTTCTAATTCTAAAAATAATTAATAAGAAACACTTATTGGCCCCCTATTAATTTGAGAGACTTCATGTTGGAGCAAAGCTAAGTGGATTTAATATATTTATATATTTATATATTTATATAACTATTATAGATTATTGACGAATATTTGGCTATATTATTACATTATGTTAAATTAACTGATGTATTTTATAGCTGTAATTTAATTAGTATAATTTTATTAGATTTTGCCTTTAACCATATACTGAATTGGCTAATATCGATATGAGCAGAAGTTTCCCTGCTATTAAAATTAATTTATGTAATTATGTAAATACATTGACAAATTGTTGTGCCTTATTATATCTGATGATTTCTTGTGATCAATAAAGAATATTGATAATAATTATTAATTTCAATTGATTAATTCATTGAGCAGGTAGTTTTTATTGGGAAACAGTCCAGACTTCGAATGTGCTCGTTTTTATTACGTAGCATGCGAATGTGGTCCAGATTCATATTGAGGCGAAGAACAATGTCGCGTTAGTATTGGTTTTGAGATTTACGCCGTTTAACTTTGATCGTAGTCGGTGCGGGTGCGCCAAAAATCACTAAAAAATTCGCCGGCGGCGTGTGTAATCTGAACATGAGAAATTTTCGGAGTTCTAGGCGGTGGCGCGGCGCCAGCAACGATAATATCCTGCGGAGTAGGACAATGTCATGTCGCATGGACTTAACATTGGAATGAAATTAAGACTCATGAATTTTAGGCTGCTGTGCGTGAGTGCTGAGGTTGATGCCTCTGCTTTTTCTTTAATTCATTACATTGCAGGGAACTGTAAATGTGATTGTCATAGGTCTGTGACTTGATTACATTGTTGGATCGTCCGTATTGTTGGATTCTCTGTAAAGTCAAGGATGATGCTTGATGCATATGCATAGTCTTACTACAGTTATTGTTCTAAACATTCATCGTCCTTGCTGTAAAGTGAATTGTTGTATTGTATTGTTGTAAGAATAATTTCAATCGAGAACCCGTCTCATTCATTCATTCACGGACGAGGCGAGATAGAACAGCAAGGCAAGATTGCAAGACACCGAAAAATCATTTTTCTCAGTTTTGCCTCCGATGACTGAGGAGACGAAACCGAGGAGAAGGACGAGGGTTCAGTTTTAAATCAGAGAGGCACACACATATAAAAGAGAACGAGAAGACTACCACTGTACTACACAAATAACTTCAATCAAATCCAACCCAAGTAATTTTAATTTATTTTAGCTTGATTGTCTTAATTATTAGTCAGGACTAGGGTCAGGTTAGCCTGGATTGGGTCACTTTTTGAGCAATTTCCTGACTGCTTGGGGCATTGGGGACTCACACTCAACTGTCAACTTTTCAAGGTCAAGGTAATCATATTCATAAGCACAATTGTCAATGAGTTTTTTGTGTGCACACCGCACCGCCCCATCGGCATTAGTAGTGAGCCTTTAATAGATTTAGATAGAGTGCAGGAAGCAGGATCGATGTAATAATAATTATTTATAAGGGTTGAATTTATGTTACTATTAGATTAGATGTACTTAATAGCGATTAGACATAGAAAGAGCACTGGACGTGGACTAGGCTAGATTAGCTCAATAGATTCCACTTCATTTTGACCCCAGGACCTTGAATTTGAGAATAGATATGAAAAGGGGACTGACCTGGCAATGGCAAGAGTTTTTTTTTTATTCAACAGTCTGACAGTATTCAGTAATACTAGTCGTTCAGTTGTAGTGTAGTCAGTCAGTCAAGCACTCCTAGTTAGTATCAATCTCAACCGTCTGAATGTGGAGACTAAAGCTAAGCGACGTTTATTAAAAATTTTAATTTGTATTTCTTGATTTAGATTATTTGGATTACAGCCCAAGCAATTGGAAACTCAAACGTAAAAGATGGATAAAACCGAGTGTTCATTAGATTTGGGTCTGGAGCAAGTCGAGTGTGATGATAAGGCCAAAGATGATGCAATGAAGGAACACGGGCAATATATAACTTTCAAATTGAATACTAATATTTTTGAGTCCGACTCAGACTCAAATTCAGAATTGGAATCTGAAACGGAATCTGAGGTTGTTGTATTACCTACATCAATCGGTCAGGATAAAGAACCAAAACCTTCAACTTCAAAATCCCAAGTACTGGGTTTAAATCTTTACAACTGCGACATTTGTTACGAAAAGATGGAGTCGTCTTTGACATTACTGGATCATAAACTACATCATCTTCATAATGATGATCAAGAAAAAGTTGAGCCTAAACATCCCGAAACTGGTCAAGTCACAGGTGGGTCGTGGGTGTTATAAGAATCAAAGATTGAATGACACATTGATAATAATGATATTGTACCAGTAAGACGTGTTATTATTTTTAAAATCTACAGAATCTACCATCTCAATTACAAGTGTTGAAACTAAGCAAATTCCCAAGTTCAAAGCGGACGTAGATTTCAGTTGTTCTAAGGGCTGTGGATTGAAGTTCGAAAATGACTACGAACTTAAGGATCATCTTATTACACAGCATTGGACTACACCAACAGGAAAAACGATGAAATGTTTTGATTGCAACTACGAAGGAAAAAGCAAAGCATTGATGAGGTCACACTTATTAAACCATTATGACATTTTTCCTGCGTCATGTAACTTATGTCCCTTGAAGTTTAAATGGGCAAGTGCTTTGTATTTTCATCGACTAAAGGAACATCCTCAAGAAGTCGCAAAACTTAAGCGAAAGAAACAAACTCCCGGTGAGCCTATCAAAGTTTTTGAAAAATAATCGGTTTCCTTTTAAACAAACTGCTAGTTAATAATCGGTAATGAATTTTGTTTATAAGTTGCCGTAGTTCATAAACCACGTAAACTAGAGACGACTACAAGTCTACCAGCACACCAAGTTCCAATTTTGAAGCGTCGTAGCCGAGGGCGGCCTCCCAAAGTTGAACCAGTAGTCCGACAACGTGAACGACCCTCCGAAGTTGGCACAGGTATTCAAGTCTCATCAATAGTCTTTCAACGTCAAAAACCTTCAGAAGTTGGCAAAAGTATTCATGTCCCACCATTGGTCTGTCAAGGTCAAGTACCTTCACAAGTTGGGAAAAGTATTCAAGTCCCACCATTAGCCTGTCAACGTCAAGTACCTTCAAAATCAAAAGTTGGGAAAAGTATTCAAGGCCCACCATCAGTCTGTAAACGTCAAGTACCTTCAAAATCAAAAGTTAGGAAAAGTATTCAAGGCCCGCCATTGGTCTGTCAACGTCAAGTACCTTCAAAATCAAAAGTTGGGAAAAGTATTCAAGTCCCACCATTAGTATGTCAACCACAAATACCTTCAGAAGTTACCAAAGGTGTTCAGATGCCACCATCATCATTCCAACCACGTCAACCATCAAAATATGGAAGCGGTATGCAAGCACATAATTTAATTGACAAATTATCTAGCATTGCGAAAGCTAAATATTATTATTCCTCAGGTTATCGTTCTCCTCTGTTAAAATCCAGATTGATCAATATTGCTAAAAATGGTCAAATTTCAAGTCAAACCGGCTCATCAGTTACAGCTCCAGGTCAAGATGAAAAAGCATTATTTACTTGTCTTCACAAAGGCTGTGAGTTTAGCTGCTCTTTGGAATATCCTTATCGTGCTCACTTGTTAACTCATGATCCACCCAAATCTTCAAATGGAAGATATGAGTGTCTTGATTGTGTTGAGGTTTTTCAAAATAGAGTACAGTTGCTAAAACATATGGGAGTTCATTATTCTCTAGAGCCTTTGCAATGTCCTTCGTCTTCTTGCTCATTTACTACTTTCAACAAAGATGAATTTAATGTGCATCAAGTTGTTTGTCATCAAGATAACACTTATAAGACTTCAATTTATTTTGATCTTGCTAATGGAAAGGTCCGGGAATGATGCCATGAGGAATAAGAAAAAGAATACACGACAAATGAAAATTTCAAAACATAACCAAAAAATTACTCCACTTATTTTAGATTTGTTACTATGTATTTTTATTTTCTCAAGATTTCCTATTCGTTTCACGCAAGAAGGTTATATTTCAATAGTTCAATGTTTATTCTTTTACAATTTAATTTATCGTAACCCCAATTTCCATCTATATGAAGTTGTAAACTTGTAAGGCTACCACATTTATCGTTATATTTAAAACAAAACAATTAATACTCAAAATCAGAAAAACTTTTATTGTAACCAATTGTAATTTCAGCTTTAAAGACACAGAAACGAAAGGGTTTGGTTTATAAAATAAAAAAAGTGCAGAATTTGCAATATCTACCATTTACATTGTCAATATTAGCTTATTTGATTGCAAAATTCTTGCTTTCAGTCGGTTAGTTAGATGTTTTATAATTTATTAAGTTAAAATGCAGAAAGTTGTGAATGTCAAGCTTAAAATAATATAATATAACAATATTGTTTCAGGAATCTATTATTAATATCTATTTAAATAGATATTCAACTTCATTATTTAAAAATATTTTTCTAAAAGGTACTGTTCCACCAATTTCATCAATTGGTAATGGACAAGAGGTTAGCGTATCTGTGAAAAATTGAAATGACACAGGACCATCATCTGTATTAATCACTGCTTCATTGTTGGCTATTCAGAAAAATTATTAACAAGTCAATTAGTATTATGCAATAGCAATTCACATAGTGGATTTTTATGTCGAAGGATTCATTTTTAAACCCTCCTCGTTTTCCTGCATAAGTTTGATTAATTAAATCAATGGAACGGGGACAAGGAGCAGGTGGAACTTTAATCATGAAAATAGGACGCTTATCAGAAGTTACACGGAATAATATTTCTTCTCTTCCTTTGGCTGCATGCGTGAATTGTAACATAAAGCCAATGGATGTAAAACTTTATACTTAATTAAACTTACTAAATGGAATTGGAGTTCCATCCTCCATGGATGCAGTGATTGGATATTTATTGGATGCATCAGTAATTTTAATGACTATTTGAGTCTCTTCAATATGGAGATCAAATTTGTTTTCCAAATAATTTAAACCTAAAAATTTCATATAACGCATTAGGGCATTGCTTAAATCTCTCAAAATTTTATGAATGCAATTACCAATGAGCTTTAAAACTTTTGATCCTGGAGGTACTCGGGGTTTCATGAAAGTTAAGCTTTCTGGATGAAGTCTAAGACCACCATAACCGCTAACAATACTCTGAAGAAATCCACCCATTCCAGTAATGAAATTCATAGCACCTAATATCAAAATTAAAGCAATTGTAGAAGTTTATAGATTTTGATGAATTCTAGTCAAATTACCTATTGTCGGTGGCACGGCTTCTGTCCATACCTGAAAGTTCACAACAAAATTTACTTAATTGTCTTGCAATTGCATTTTTTTTTAGAAAGTTTTAATTCATTCAATAAATTACTTTGTATGGTTGTCTCATGTAAGATTGGTAGCTTCTATTGAATAAACCTTCAGCTTTATTGAGATCATCTAGTTCTAGAAATCCTACTGTGTGCATTGCCCAAGTCATTGCTGGTCCAGTTGGTCTTGTTACATTTTCATACATCAATAAATCATTCTTTCTGGTTTCCGGAGGCATATTATACATCAGTGGAAATCCAAGTAGAACAACGTCAGCTTGCTTAATTGCAGTTCCAGGTACATATCCATCATATTCTGGATGATAATCAAGTCCTGAATCGTAAAGTAATGTCAATGATTTTGCAAGTTCAATCCAATCGTCAGGAATTGGAGCCATGCTTGAACCACAAAGGCATTCGGCGTATCTAAAATTAAAAAAAAGTTGTTACTTTATACTTTTAGAAGAATGTTGCGTTATTAGCTTACTTTGCAAAAAAGATAGCATAACCAGCAATGATATTAGTGTAAACCGAATTGTTAACATCGTGATGGTCTTCATCTGGTGGCATAACACCATTAATATCATAGTGCCCAGTAGTAGCATTAAATGTGGCTCTGGATACCCAAAATTGGGCGATTTCGTGGATTAAGCCACAACCATTTGCGGAATATGTTGGTTGATTAATCTTTAGCCAATCTTCATCTCTAGTAGTTGCGATATATTGCCTAATCGCAAATGCAATATCTCCAGTGATATGAATCTGAAAGTCTCGAGTTTCTGGGCAGCAGTCTGGAGTCACTTCTCTTCCGGTGAAGCAGCTTTCCCATGGAAATCTTGCACCAGAATAACCCGTTTCTTTAGCTCGATCTCGTGCTGCTTGCAAAACATGAAGTCTGTAGTTAAGAATTTCTCTGGCTGCCTCTGGATAAAAATAAAGTACTGAAGGATACATCCATATTTCAGTGTCCCAGAAAGAATGTCCTGGAAAGATCATAAAAAAATTATAATCAAATTACATTTGATTATTCGATATAGCATGTAAATTGCATAATAATCACCTTGATAATCATTCAAATAAGTCCCATAAGATAATCCTCCAGGACTCAAACCATAAAACTGTCCCACAGGACTGTTTGTGTCTGTAGTTACAGGAAGCGAGCTTAAAATGTAATAAAGCGCTCCATATATAACTTTTCCAAGTTGGACGTTTCCTTCTAGCTCAATTCTTCCATCGGTCCATACTGCTTTCCATGCTTGAACATGGGTGTCAAATAGTTGCTGATGGGATCCGGAGTTTACAAGTTGTACAACAGCATCAAAATCATCAGAAGCTCCAGTTAAATCCAAATCGTATGCAGCAAAGTATGTGAATATACTTTCATCGGAAATATGAACTTTTGTGGGTACCTTTTAAAGAAACAATGTTTGGTTTATAGTCGAAGGTCAAACATTGAGATCGAAAGAAGCTGTGAAACATTTCTTTACCAAAGATTCTATTACACAAGCGGTAGGGTTTTTGTCTTGATAAGCTGGATCTTCAACTTGAATAGTATTACCACATTGATAACTGGAAGGTAGCACAGATTCGTACTCACTTGGAGCGTCAAATATTAGGTCATCACTTGGAGCTCCGGGATATGAGGTAATGTCAACCTCCAAAGTGCCTGGATCTATAAACACGAAAACAAAATTTTAAAAACATCTACTGTGTTCCATACGTTAATTATTTTTACCTGAAGATAAAGGAGATGCTTGGATTTGTGTAACAATTACTTTATGATAATACCGATGTGCAAAAGTTCTTTGCTCAATAAAATAATTTGATGCAGTAAATCGTTCGAAAAATGTACCTAAAATTAAGCATGGATTAATATGTACAACTAAATACTTACATCTTGGCAAGTTTCAAAGAATAATTTTTAATTACTACCTTTTTCAACATCCAGAGCAAATGTATGATTGGTAACCTCGACTCCATTGGGCACAGTAACGCGAATATTATTTCTTGAAGGAATCCTTGCCCTATGACTTTCTCCTTTGAATCCATTATACAAGCCATTCATAAAAACTGTATCCGTATAAACTGTTGTAGAAATATGTCCATTTCCAACTGAGGCCATTAATCGATTAAGGAAATTCCCATTTTCATCTGTGGGCAAACTGGAAACAACACATATTACAATCTATTGTTGCATACATTTCATTGCATCTAGGCATTTGATTTCAGTATATCAAACCACATATAATTTTTACCTTGTTGTTTCAAAAACAGTTGGCAATGGGCTAATGTCAACAAAATCTTCTTCTATCTGAGCAAATCCTAAGCCCACAAATGCTATTAGTAACGACGCCTTGAGCAAGGCAAACTCCATTTTAATTATTTGTAAAATATAAAACACCGAAAGAGAGAAAGGAGAGACCTGTCGGACCAATTAACTGGGACAGACTATTATGCTAAAAAATAAATCACTTCAACCTGCTATGTATTGTTTTATTTTTAAGCCCAATCATCAAAATTCAGTCGAGTCAAAGATTAGTACCGATTTGATTTTTGTTTTTGGTGTTTTTGAATACAATGAAACGACTGATGGTGAATTACTGATTGTTGTTAATCTCACAGAAATATGAGGTGACTGCTTAAAACAGATAAAATTGAAGTATACAACTGATATAGTTGCTAGTAAGTGATTTAGTTAATAGCAAAATGAAAATGCTCTTGGATTTTATTTTATAACAATCCTTCTTATCATTAAAGATAAAATTTAACTTAAGGTCTTCATTTTTTTTTTACAATAGAATAATTTATATGCACACACACCTGTCTGAAATAAACTGGAGCAAATACGAAATTGTTAAATAAAATTGACAATTTGGTAGAAAAATATTTGCTGGATAAATTGCGCTTCAATTTCTAAATTTCTTTAGACATAAACGAGGCAAGAAGCAATTTGTAAAGTGTTGGATGGATTGAGCTATATACTTATCGTTATCTTGAAAATGTCAAAGTAGGTCAATCGATTTCATTAAGAATTGCAAACTTTGATCATATATAGTTATTCCTAGGTAATTTAACTATTTGTATTCATGGAGAAGCTCACCCTCTCCGTTAATCATATAGTTAAGCTTAAGACTAAGAGTGAGAACCTATTCAACATCGCATTTCAAGAACCATCCCATATCACGAGAGACTGTAATTAGGCAAAACGGCAAAAGTCATAAGATGCTATGAGAAAAATTGTCATTGAGTTTGTCGAATTTGGAATTATTGTTCGTTCTTTGTTATAACACTTGAACCACGTAGTTTTGCTCAACTAACTTAAGTTATGCCATAAATGTCAATAAATTAATTTATTCCTATTATTTCAAGATCAAGGCCTTTAGATGACATTTAGTTTTAGATGACTTAACGGAAATGTTTGATGCAGATCCAGAATCCAAAATAAAAACAAACGATATATTTATTACATTTTCATCCTATGCTATTCGCTATCTTGAAACAACAGAACAGACTGTCGGAAATTTCTAATTATCGTTAACCTTCGTATTCTGGTATTTTTACAGCAACAAAAATCTAGAAATGGTTCAGACATCCTAAAAAAGAATACAGAAAGTGTCCATTTAAGCGACACATGAAATACACTTTGTAGCAATTGTTGTGACACTGTGACAGTAGCAAGTTTAAAACTTTACTAGAAAATGAAGTCTTATTGCTTGGCGTGCCTTTTTATTGTTAGTTTTCCATTCCTTGTGCTTGGGTATACCAAAGTACCCATCCATGATTGTGGTACGAGGCATGCAACACTTTCCAGGCTGGAAGTATACCCTTGTCAAAAGGATATCTGCATTTTTAAACGTGGAGAAAATGTTACAATGATAGCAGATTTTGTTCCAAGAATTGAGACAAAAGATTTAAAGATTACTGTATCCCAGTTGGATTGGTATTTTGGATTAGAAACACAAATAGCAAAAGTAAGCTAATGTTTTTAACCTTAAAAATTACAGAAAACTAAATGTTGTCTAATGTTTTGCTCTAGGGATTTAATATTTGTGGAAAATGGAATGTAACATGTCCTTCGGAATCTAACAGAGTACAAAATGTATATTTTAATCATAAACTACCTGAAAGCTTACCAGGAAATCTTAAATTATATTTTAAGATAATATTATTTGGAGATGATAAACAAATGTTATGTAAAATTGTGCCAATGGAAATTCAGTAAACTTATGAGAATAGATTTCATTTATTCTATAAAATACTTCCGTACATAAACAATTACGCCAACTACACTTAAACCTGCAAATAAAAAATTGATGAAAGAACAATTCCTACTGATTCCATTAATTCCAACCTTGATTTCTTTGAGGATACGAATATTTGACAATACAATAACCCCAAACTAATCATGTTTATGGAAAATTTATTTCTAGCAAAGCTTTAGTAATAGGATAATCAAATCTTCAAATCAGTATCAGAATGAAGTTCAATCCACTGACTTGTTTGGCATTTTCTATATGCTCATTGCCACTAATTATAGTATTGGGTTTAGAAACTAATGCTCCTATCAGAAACTGTGGTAATGGCAATAGCAAATCCTATATAACATTAACGAGACTAGAATTGCATCCTTGTGACCATGATGTTTGCAACTTTAGACGTGGAGAAAATGTGACCCTAATTGCGGATTTTATACCAAAAATTGATGCCGAAAAGTTAAAAGTTAGTCTTTGGACAAGGGATTGGCATTTTGGATTCGAAACTTTGCTTCTAAAGGTTTGAAGTTCAAGTCAAGTATCTAAAAATGGATTAACTAAAAACTGTTCTTGTATAATTGTATATTTAGGATTATGAACTCTGTGGTGAATTTGGAATATCTTGTCCATTAAAATCCAACAGTATGCAAAATGTCTATTACAATGAACGATTGACAAATGCCTTTCCTGGAGGGGTCAAATTATTCTTAAAATTGGCTCTAATCGGTGATAATGACCAACAATTGTTATGTAAAATTGTACCATTAGATGTCCGTTAATGGAATACAAATATTTATCTTATGCTGTTATATGTACTTTTTCTTGCAATTTTATTTAATAAAGTTCTTTTTTTACAAAGATAATTTATATTCACATTCGCAAGAGTCAGCATCATTTGCAAATTGCATTGCATTATTCGGTTAACTCGCCCATTGTCATTGTCAACATCCAGTGTTGTGTATCCAAACCTTGCGAATAAAAAATGCATTATAATTGCATAATACTCAAGAAATCCAAATCTTATTGGATAGACTGGATGTTACTGAGAATTGCTCTTCTCTTTTTAAACGATAAAAACTAATGAATTCATTTCTTCATATAAAATCAAAAAATAAATCCGTGGGGTCGAGAAGGAGTTCATTTTTTTTGCTTTTCTAAAAGTAAAATGTAATGTAAATTTGTAGTTAAAACTTGTGTAAGCAATCTGGATCTGGAAATAATGTTTTGAAAACAAAAAATCTGGTCCACGAGTATTGATTTTGGATGGAAGGATTAGGAAACCTTACAAATACAATTGCTATAAATAAACATTTGTTTTGTTTGTAATAGTAATGAAATAAGCAAGCATTCAGAATTTCAGATACATCGATTTTAAGTAAGTAAGCACTGAAACATAAGGGTAAAAGGTCCAAAAGTTTTATTTTTGAGTAGTCATAGTAAGTCAATAAGGACTCATTGAAAAATTCAGAGTCAATTAGGTAGTAGGGGTGAAAAAGAATGATTTAATTTTTACTATTACTTCTTCATACTGCTGACTGCTGTATTGCATTTTACATTCATGTAAGGAGCACCAAGTACTTAAGTTGGACATTGTACTGGTGAAGAATTTTTGTCATAACTTTAGTTTACTTATAGTTACTTTATTAATTGATGAGTAACCAATACGAAACCCAACCACAATGAATTAATCGACAAAATAAAAGAAAAAAAATAATAATATCTTACTGATTGTGATTAGCTCAATGCCCTTTGAATTGAATCGAAAGCAAACATTCAACCCAACTTAAACTTATCTTTAGGACGTGGTACAATAATAAAATTATAGCTTTTCAATCTAACTCAAGTCAGTTTCAGTAGTCAATGGACAATGACTCAACCAGTTCAATAGAATATAAATAAATAAATCGAAATATTTTGTAACTGTATATTATTTATTGTGCTGTAAAACTGCTTTCTTTGCCAAGTTAAATATTTTTATTCCATTCCATTACTACTACTATTACTCCAAAGGTTCGAGTTCTAAGAACTAAAGTAAATTAATATTTTATATCATCATTAAGCTCGGATTACACTATACAATTTCTCTTGCGCAATATTTTCTACTCGCAAGATTTCGACGGAAAAAATATCGCATCTGAAAA
>JAQGCY010000360.1:0-18880 GCA_034700645.1 Xenylla mediterranea | reverse complement strand
AAATTAAATAAAAGTAGAGTCGGAAAGTATAATTTGATGAATGATTATAGCTATGCCTATTTACAACTGATTTGCATTCTCTTTAACAAGTTAAATGATCATATTATTATTATGCGTATTATGTTTTATTTCTTTGTTGTGTACATTCGGAAAGTGAAACTGGTATTAGAGTTTTTTGGATTCATTACATTAATAATTCGTCATCACTTCACCATATGTGTTCTTCCTTGGAAAGAAAGAAGAGTCCAAAATGAAGATGGAAGATTAAGTGCAAGTGGTTCAGTGAAACCATAAATACAAAAACATTGAACAAGAAGTAATTTGCAAATACAAAGTATTTTATTTTATATCATTAAGTTAATTTTAAAGGCTATTACAATATAAATTGATAAAAAAAACAGCCAATACCATAAATTTTTGGTATACCGAATACCGAACAGTTGGCTACACAATAAAATGACATTCAAGCATGAGAAATTCACGTTGTTTCATATAATCCTTGTTATAAAGCCTCAAAAATTTAAATCCAAGTAATAAATGCTTGTATCCAATATCGTGTTACCGACATGACGAAAAAACATTGCTCTATTTTATTCGTTAGTTTCAATGACAAAGATTTTTTTGTAACAATTGCAATCTATTATTGTCTCGCCATGATCGAGTACTCTAAAATTAGATGAAAATACGGTTTTCTGGCCTTAAGCTCACAGTTTTTTGACAAAAACCAATTGTTTGTTTGTGTTTAAAATTTTATAAAGAAATCCAATTTATACCTTGCTAGAGATCAAATTAACAGTTTTGATTTTGATTGGATTGCAATAAAGTAAAAGAAGTGAAAAGATGAAAATACAAATAATGATCATTCCAATGATAAATAATAAATAAATAAAACTTTTGTAGAATTGTCCATTGTCTTGCTTGTGGTAACTATTTGTATGACAAACATTCGCAAATCTTAAGTAGCTATCTAGTCTTATTGCTATTACTTTTACGACGTAAGGCAAAAATGAAAAATTCTTACTTGTTTCTGAGTTGTCCAAATTTTGGCTCTTTGGGAATTTGAGGTTGAATAGAGTTCGTTGATGTTTTAGAATATGAACTAGCTCTTAGAGACGAATTACCGTTGAGATTGGGCATAATATTACTAGATGATGATGAAACTTCCATTCTTGCCCTAATAATTGAACTTGAACTGGAATTAAATGGACTGTTCGTCTTGTTTCCCAACGTGTTGGCACTATCCCATACACGAATATTAAAAGGTGAAGATCTAGTGTCTAGACAATTCCCAATTGACAAAATGCCAATCGATAATAAAAGGAGTGAGCAAATCATGATTACAGGAAAATCTAACCCACTTTTAACTATTGGTTTAAACGCTTTTACTTTCACTGGTTCTAAGTCCTTCCGAATTCGGACTATTTGACCCCGGACGGGCCCATGGAATCAAATTTAACTTAATTGATTATATCTCTCAAGTTGGCACTTTAAATTTATTTGATATTGCATGAATACTATTTTCAAATACAAAAAAAACTATTTAATTGATTTTTTTTATAAATTGGTTATTGACTTGCATTATTGATTAAAAGTTTCGAATCTTGAAAGGAAAAGTTTCCACTACCGTTAGCTATGATGTTATTGTCAGTTGTAAACAAAGACAAGAGTGTGTTTGTATGTAGTTTGTAAGATACTTGAGACCCTCAATCTTGCTCCCACCAACACTGAAGTTTGCAATTCAACAATGATAAATTGTACTCACAGGTAAACACAACACACCTGAGAATATCAGATCCACCTTTACTTCTGAGTTTTTAACCATACTTAAAATTTATAAAACCCAAAGAAAAATGCAGATCAGTAATATGAATATGAAGCTAAATTTGAAGAATGACCCTAATGCTAAGAAATATATATATTTTCATCAAATGTTGTTACTCCATTAAATTCATATTGTTAGAGATCAGTCTACATTGTTGTGATCAATATTCTGTGAATAAATAAAAGAGTTCAGGTTCGATATATAGTTATTTTATTATTAATTTTCATACAATACATTGCTACTACTACTTCAAGACACACTTTAATGTTACAATACAAGATTAAAATCTGAATATCAAAAGGAACAGATTTCCTTAGAGCAATAATAAGTTGTAGAAATTCAATCTTCTCATAGCATAGCAGTCATAGGGAACAAACAGAAAATGTAATATGGTAATAATAATCAAATGAGATTGTACAAGTACAAGTAGTCTTAATAATTTCTTATGGTAACACTTGCCTCAGGTGTATTTATAATCTTTTATTGCATTTCTTTCATTACGAAAATCATTTCATTTACTTTGATACATTTCACATAGAAGTTCTAAAAAAGCAAATGAGACTTCACACAAACCGCTCTGGCTATGCAACATTAATCATTTTTGAATTTTGATTTTGATTCAACATTCCAATCTGCAATAGGACTTCATTGGATTATATTCTTAAATTCATTCGGGTTGAACTCGATTATTGTCCCTTTACAACGTCAAACGTGGACGGAATTGAAAAGCTTGAAGGAAGCAAATAAAATATCTAAGGAATGCTTTTATCTTTAGTTAAAATTAAAAATAACAACTATAACTATGTTTGCTATTTCAAAGCATAATTTTATGTATGTATGCATAGTTGCTTTATTTATTTGGTCTAAAGATGCGATGACTTCTATTAAAAAACTGTCAACCATTCTAAAGGATCTGAAGTGCACTTGATTTCAAAGTTTTGAATGTCATTTCTTGCAACACTGATTGAGTTAAAAGTAAAAGTAGACAATATTTATTAAGCGTACTTATTATTATCATCATCATTCTGAATCATTGCCAAAAAAGAACAACTTCATAAAAACCATGTTAAATTTTATACACAAAAAAAAACATATGTATCTATTCATCCATACATAGGAATATATATATATGATGATTGATAACAAAAATGAATTATAATCAATGTGTAAAGGGAATTTTCATTATTTTTTTGCCATTTAAAATTGGAAAACTAACAATATATTTAAACAAAAATTACCTTACTTCGCATCTACATGATAGTGGATTAGTTAAATCCAATTTAGAATATTATTGGGAAATTCTGCAATGTCGGTGAAAACATTTACAAGTTTTTCATTCAAGCATGCTTCTTATTTTGGATGGCAGGTTCTTTTTCTTATTTTTTTTAACATGTTGATAGCATAAAAGAATTGTTAAAATAGATTTATCTAAGGATTAAGTTCTTTGTTATCATTTTGAACATGAGCACAATGCCAATAAGCTCTTGAGCTGATTTTTAATAGGACTATTTATGTCATGCATCCATTATTTCCATTGTATTCTTAACCCTTAATAAAATAGATGAGCTTTTAGCTTGGCTGATCTAAAGCTGAATTTGAACAGATATTACATAATTTACACTGGTTAAGTATATATTCCATTACCAATTTTGGATTTGAATTCCTACCTTTGTATACTTGTCATGTTTTCAGTAAGAAAATTTCAAATTATTGCTAGTCTAAAGAAATAAAAAATTAAATTGAAAAGATTTGAATGGAATGTTATATTGTCTACCAATTTATCATTTGTAAATTTATTTATGAAATTACATTCCTAAAATATCAAGACTTTGATAAATGAAGCCTAGTTTTGCAGAAGTCTGAAAAATTTGCTGGTCTCGTAAATACGCACCTTTTCTTACAACATCACTTATCTTTAGTTGATATTTGTACTAATTGGGCATGAACTTGTAATGTAAATATTTCGGAGAAAATTGAAGTTACCGAAACTCCAGTATTATGCAATAAAATTCAGTACATATTTTATGAGCAATTATTATACTTGTTTTGATATGTCAAAATTATTGACGTTTCAACATAGTTCCAAACAATGCTAGCTTACGGGAATATGTCTAGACAAATCAACCATGGGATTAACAATTCTTTTGAAGTCGTACCCAGAACATGTTAAAAAATGAAATAAATAAAAGTAAACACTGACTATGATTAATAGCTTATTGCCTCAAGTGCTACCTTAGTCGCATGTAATTACTGAAGTTATTTGGAGTAATTGTTGTTAAAAGACTTTCCCTATTTTTCCAATTCTAAATATTAATTGTTCATTACATCAACTCAAAAATCAGTAACATGTTCACTTTAATAATGGAAATTTTGTTAAAATCACAATTTTCATAACTCTCTTGAACATGTAACAACATTAACTACACACGAATGAATTCAGCATGCATTCAGGTCCATGTACATAAGTGATATGCTTATGCTACAATAATAACAATAATTTTATAATAATAGGTATATCGAGATATAAAATTTACATATTAACCCAAGAAGAAGTTATTAAAACCAAAGTTTTCATAAATCATAAGATTTCTTATTATAATTAGACTGCACTCTTACTCGAAGTTGTTTATTCGTTGACTTTCTCCACTTTATAATCTAATCTTAGCTTGATAAAAGTTAAATTTATTTTGCAATTTTCGAAAATCTGATTTGCAGATTTGGTCTCTTTACGCCGAATTGAATTTAGATGACATTGCTTGCTTTTAACCAAAATAATGAACATAATTAGATTTATCTTGAGGCAACACATTATGCCGCATCGTCAACCTTGATACCCTAGATATGAAGAAAGATTGTTGATGTTGATGTTATATATTTTTAGGTATGCTATGCTTTCTACGGCAGAAAATGAAAGACAGGTCAGGATTTTCACATCTGTGTGTAATCATCAATCCAGAACATTTTTAAGTCTGCATGTTTATTTTTATTAAATGTTATACAGAAAGATCTAATTGAAGATATTTGACAATGACACACATAACGGAGGCAGGAACGCATTGTATTCACACCTTCAGGGATACTTTCACTTTTTATGCTTTAACAAACCCCTTTAACATATTCGCTGGAAATGTACAGGTACCGAAATCGGAAAATGTAAACAACAACAATTAGGTTTCACTTTTGGAGTTTGACAGTGAACCTCTCTAGAGGTTGTACTTTGATTTATCGTAATCCTATTATATTCATATGATACTATTCATTTAACAATAAATGACATTTTACCCTTTAAAAGTAAATTCTCTGTTTTTATTCTAAAATCTTACTTTACAACTACAACTGCTTATAGCCATGAATATGATTCAGACATAGGAAGGTTGTGAATGATCACAATTAAAATCCAAAAAATTTCCTTCGATGCAAACTTTCCATTCTGGTTATCCAACATATTCCCTACTTTCAGCCTTCCAGAAACCAAAAAAGGCGGACAGACTTTAGAATTTAGATACTTATAAATTAATCAAATATACCCATTCTATAATTGCCATCGAGTCTAGAATTTGTCATATCGGAATAAGGATTTTAGCATTCCAATTCAATACACGTTTGACATAAAAATGAAACCATTTGCTTACTTTGCAAATTTCATGTTTCTATTTATGCACAGCAATAAACAAACCGCTCTTCATTATCAAATTAGTTCCAGCTTTTATCGCAATGTATACATTTTAACAGGAATTTTGATTAATCTCTCTTTTCTAACCACAGGGAAAAAACACATTATTAAAACCCAATATAAAATGCAATTTAAGGGTTCAAACCACAAAAATAATATGGGCTGATTTTGCAAATCACTGATGTTGTTTTATACAGTTATAAAGTATCGACATACACATTTCAATAGATAGGATAATCGAAAGTAACCTATTATTAAGAAGACGATTTTTCAAATTATATGTACAATTACAATATAATACAAGCCACAGAATTATGGCAAACATCAAAATCCTACTTCATTCATACATCCAACTGTTTTTGCAATACTCATTTAACAGTACGTTATAAATTAAGTTCAACTATTATAAAAAGGTCGAGTTCATCTTATTTGACTAATAGTAGTAATGATTTGTGGGTTATTGATGAAACCGAAGTTAGTGTATAATTTCATTTCATCAAGTATTAATATATTATTATCTATACTTTATTTAATGTCATACTAACTTAATACATATTGCCCTTTTCCTGCTTCCTTATTTCCTCATTCATGACTCATTTGTATTAAAGCATACATTATTTCGTGTATACGTAACAAGTGAGTAAGATCAATTTTGAATTAGTGGATTTATTTTATTATGCAGGGTAATTATTATCACAATTTCATGCGAAATCTGCAATATCCAATCCAAGTTGCTCTTTGATTTATCATATCACAAAAGTGATACTTTTTTTTGAACGTATCATAAAACTTTCTTTCATATTAATTTTTATGTTGGTTGATTTGATTTGATAGTAATGCTTGAATCATGTCACTCCTGAGAACATGTTCTTTTTTATGTTTTCATTTTAATAACATAAATACATAACATAACGTCTCATTTCATTCATTCTTCTTTCTTCATAAAATGTGTCAGAAAGAAATGTATAAATGGAAACAATCATTAAATAAGTGGTAAAATAAACAACTCCAATGACAAAGAATGGAAGCGTTAAGAGTCAAAAAGTGATTTAGATTAAACTTGTCTTGTATTTTATTTAGCTATTTGCTATGCCACAGAACTGAAACTGAGTCTAGCGTCAATTTGTTCACGGAAGTGCTTTTTTAAATAAAAATAAGATGACTCTAACAAGATAACGTTTCATTGAGTTTAAAACCATCTCTTGAGATGGTTTATGTATACTATGTGGAATAGAGTTTTAAGAATGTATGGAACAAAAATCCTCCACCATCTCAAGTCTTAAGCAATCTGAACAAACATTAAAAACAATGAACCTATTCTGAACTTTTTAAACAGAACATGACCAATTGACAACTAATTAAACCTAACGATTCATTCAAATTGTAATAATAATATTATTCTTTTGAGAAATCAAATCAACAACCTCTATCTAATCATAAAGACAAATTTTAACGACACAAATGTGAAATACATGATAACGAAAAATCAAGTACAAGTAATAATGTTTTATGTTTCAATTTGTAAATTCAAAAACCTTAAGGTACAAGAATCAAAATAGTCTTCCAATAACTTTTGCAATAAAAATAAATTAATGAAACGATCATGAACCTATTTTTACTCCATTCACCCTTATTAATTAAATTCGATTTCAAACACAATGGATAAATCTTACCAAAACTTTGACTTATGCATTATGCATTACCACTAAATTGACACTGTCAACCGTGAATTGTTATAAGTAAAAGTCAGAGGTAAAACGCTAACAAACACAAAGTATTTGATACGTCAAATTTTGTATGATAAATATGATTAATGCAGGTTTCTGCGCCCTGTTTTGGGAAATCAATTCGATTACCCTATTGCCACTCGTTATTATGCCAAAGAATTCGCTAACCATACTCAACAATTAATCTGTAATCTATATAATATTGGTACAACTCTCCATGAAAACAATGGAATAAATTCTTCCTGGGGGCATAAATGTAATTAATCAATTCAAAGGAATACCGCTGACACTTATTAGGATTAAAATCAAAAATGAAAAACTAGCAAAATCCTCCGTTTTCCCCATAAGGAATCGGATTTTTCATTAATGCCTTACACGAGCAGTCTGAACTAAGGATTTATTCAAGTAGATGTGTTATGTATTTCAACATTGAAATTACCAACTATCAGGATTTTTTTTTTAATAGAATACACACTTGAAAATTCATTTTTACGTAATTCATCAAAGCCTTTTTCGTAAGGATCACATATTAATTTTAACAAAAGGAATTTGGAGAGTTAAAAAGTATTGCTAACAAAACATAAAGCCAACGCCATTTCCAAAAGTTGGAGGGGTTCATAGATCTTGGCTGCGGATAAACAAACAAACGCACAGAATTCATTAAGTGGTCGAGATTCCTTAATGAAACCTGGGTAATTTTCTGAGTCTTAGTATTCGAACTCTTTTTGCCTCATCTAAAGGACTTGCTGAATGATTGTAATTATAGGTAATAACTACATAATTTAATTCAATTTTTACTAATATTACTAACTGTATAAACAAGTTATTCTATCACATCCACATGATACATAGTAAAATACACAAAGCAGTTATTAATTTCAATTTCAAGCCATTTTGGAATCTTTAATATTGTTACAAAATGATGATTTGTACACGTTTATAAAACTTTATGATTTAATTTGCTTTAATTTGAGGTTTTGTTGTGTTTAAAATTTTAATAGCTTTCCCAATTACCACCATACCTTAAGCGTGTTTGCATGTGGTCAATACGTAATAAGTTCAGCAGATAACAATTGATTGGATGGAAGGAATACAATCACAGTGAGAAATCCAGACATGAAGATTTGGTTTATAATGTTGAATTCAATTATGTTGTTTATTACCACTGTTTATTCAAATATAGAATACAAAACTATTTCCGTTTTATAATGAGGGAATTTGTATTTGTATTTGAAATTAATCCGGGCATAAATTTTATCTTTACTCTTTACCTTGAATCCAATTTTGAATTTAGTAATCGTCCCAGAATTGCAGTCTATAAATTACCTGATTACAAATTGTGGACGAATTAATGGTTTCAATTATAATGAGGACTATCAGATCATGTAGAAACAAATAGTGTGTATAGATAATCAGGCGTTTTTTTTTCAAATGGTACAAAATTGGGGAAGTCGATATTTTTAAGTGTTTCTTGGTTGAGTTTAATTAATTAAAAAGATGTTAGAAACATTATGGATTACGTAATTTTAAATTTTTAAGTGTTACAGACACGAATACCGTGGTAATGTAAAGACAAAGCTTTATGGTTGAAATCAATCTGCCGCACCTTATCATTAAACTTTACATCAATTAGCTCATTGGAGTCCAATTCATTTTGCAAATAATCTTCGATCATGAACTTTTTGATACACTTTTACACTACAAATTATTTCATACAAAAAGCTCTGCTTAAATTCTCGTACTTAATTGAATGGGAAGTGTCAGTTTTTGTATTACGAGAATGAAGGGGCAATGGCATTAGCATTACATAGGAACAAGTTGAAAAATTCTCAACTGACAAACTGAATTCATATAACAAAAATTACTCAACATTGTAATTTATGGACTAGAACTCAAGATGAGATATATTTTAAAAGAGATTATAATCAAATTTTGGTAAATTGATAGAACCTGTCTTTCGACATGCTTCTAATTTACACTGAGAATTTTCATATTAATAATTTGCATTTCCTAACTGTTACTTTGCATTAAGCATCAAAAAGCAAGCACAATTAGTTTTTTAGATCTATATCTGTGCTACATATACACTTGTGCCTTACGAATACAATACAAAAAATGAATGAGCAAAACAAAATTTGCTGTCTTTGGCATCAAATTTAATGCAAAACCATTTGAAAAAAAGTCTCTTCAATTAATTAATAAATTAAAATCGCATTAGGTTGTAATTGTTAAGTAAAATTTCTTAAAATATGGTAAAACATTGACATTTTGTATTTTGAGAATTGTGAATAACAATAATAAACTACAAATTTTAATTTTAATTTAAAAGATGTCTGTTTCCGGTAATGATAGAAATTTGAGGTATAATTATATATATTTTTATGTCATTGTATCATTATTTGTGTATGAAATTCTATGCATGTAGGTTAGGAAAAAGAAAATGCATCTGAAATCCAATTTTGCAATGACCATATCTTAAACTGTTAAACTATGGAATCATTAATCTTCTCTAAATCACATGAATGATGAGCCTCTCATCAGCATATTTTGTTGAAAAGATAAATAATTAATATTCACGATTTTAGAATTTATATGATTTTATTGCATATACTGATAAATCCCATATTAGGATGTGATGAAGTAAAGTTGTCAGTCATATTTAGATATTTCTCTGCTTATGGTTCATTCCAAATTACTCAAAATTACATGAATGAAGAAAACGCATCCAAAAAATTAAGTAACATGAAAGATTTTCCCAAAATCAGATAATATTTTTTTGTTTTCTTAAAACTGGAAACAATTTGTATTGTGTTTGTGAAGTTGATACCCCCAGGAAAAATGTAAATACTAAGGTAAAATTCACAAAACCTGTAGTTGAATTATGATAAGGCTCGTAAACAATAAAATTAATTTTCTCCCTGCAGGACATAACTATCTACACTCTTTGTTTCCAAAAATGATTTGGAAGATAATGTTGAAGCATGGCATATGAAAAGAAAATGGTTTAGCAATAGCAACTGGCCGTTTAATGAGTTCAAACCTAATATTTTATTGAAAGTGAAAGTATTATAGAATTCAAATCAAAACCTACAACATGAAAAAATATAAAGTAATTTTAGTTTGCTTTGTCACCAGTCAAACTTAATGATTTATATCTTTCTGAAACCCAAATCATAATTATTTGAGTTATAAATACACAAACAACAAATCCTAGAGTTGTTCCGGTTATGATTGTATCTAAAAATTTAAAGTAATCAAAATTTAAGCTTGGGAGTAATTCAAATTCACTAGAAATTGAATAAAAGGAATAATCTTACTTATTTTGGAATTGTACCAAGCAGTTGCAATCCCAGTATCAATAATAGAACACTCTTTGTCCAAATTTTCCGGCAAGTATTTGTGAAGAATTTTGGTAAATGAATTTAAAGCGCAAGGATTACTGCACCCATGAACGGAAATTACACTAAGCTCATCGAGATTTGCATACTTCTTGTAATAAATCTAAAAGACAAATCGTAATTTAACATTTTAAGGTATAATTACATTGGATTAAAAAGAAACCGTATAAAGATTTATTCCGTTCACAAACCTCCACTGTTTTCTCTTTGGTGATATTGTTGAAGTGAAGCTCAAATATTAGGCAAGCGGAAAATCCGGGCCAATGGTCTGTCCAAACACCCATTGTATTCAACAAGTTTCCAAGCAAAATATCGTGGCCAGAATAATAAAAGAAGTTTCGTTTCTCTAACTGTTTAATCTTATTATCCATATTCTGGATAATACTAACCAAAAGAGGACCACCTCTTAAACGTTTAAGCTCATCTGTCACTGTCAAAAGTTGAAAACCTTTATATATTTGTTTCATTTGTGATTTTGAAGATAGGAGGTCCTCGGCCCAAATTGGTATTGACATATTATACAGTTTCTGAATTTGGAAATTCATAGTTTCAATGTTACATGTTGGTGCATAGAAAATTGTAAAAAAAAATGAAAAATTGTGCACCTGTATCATTAACGATCCTACACTATTGAACATTTCGTTAATCACTTCTGAAGGATATCCCATATTCCGTCTTATTCCTGCAAATAATTCTTCATTGTCCTTGTAGTATTTCTGCATAATTGGATTGGATCTCATCGCTTCTTCATACAGCACTTTTTGTAGAGGACATTGCGGATTTGGTTGAATCATCTTAAGAAAGAAGATTGAAATTTAAGAAGTTAAAGAAGCGGATGTGGAAATATTTAGCTTATCGTACTTTATCTAGCTTTCTTGGAATAGAGTGAACCGGTAAAAATTCGGAATATTTTTCCTCATCTTGATATTTCTGATTGAACATTCCATAAAGTGCAAGTTGTGCACTTAATATTGTTCTATCATATCCAGAACTTAAAGCATGAATTAGGTCTTTGGAATATTTTTCTGGCAGAAATTTGCTATATCTTGTTCTAAGAAAGATACCTAAGTCCACTTGTTGACTTTTTCCTAACTAAAGTATAGAATAGTTAGCAGTTTTACGTTGACACTTATGCATCAATTACACTTACTTCTGTTAGTTCATCCCAACCATTTGGCCAATACCTCGTAGCATTTGAGAATGGATCATTTGGATATGCAAAAGCCGGACTTCTTAACCCATGACGCGCCACCTAGATAAGAGAACAATTAAACATTTCGTGGTTTTTACATCACTTGATAAATGCTATAATAAATGCTATAATCATGAATCAATTACCACTTGCACAAGTTGCAAGTCAGCGGAAGTGGTTCCAAATACTGCAGTTAACAACAAAATAACGAAATTGTAAAAAAAGAATTTATGCATCTTGAAACAAATATGAACACTATGGGTAAACTGTTCGATTTCGTCAAATAATATGCAAGAATTTAAACGAACAATTGATTGGTGAAATTTATTTTATGTCAAAAGCGTTGAGAGTAAATGGAAATGTAAACCAGTATAATAAATTCTAGTGAAAACTGTAACTGAATGCTGTTTTATTCAAACTGCACGTAAAACAGAAGCAGATATTTTGAAAAATAAATATTTACAAGTATTTAAGATTTAACACAAAAGATAAACAAACAAACATCACTAATGATGATTTATTATAAAGTATAAGTAGATATTGTACAGATATTTTAATGTAGAAAGAAATTACGAAAAATACCTAAGAGCAGAAGGTGTATCACTGCTCAATTAATATAGTTGACTCCAAGACTTAATTAGTATTTTGTTATAAGCTCAATTTTAATATTACTCACGTACATTATTTACATTATTTGTGACGTAGGAGTTCCAATTTGTATAGTAGTAAAAAGTACAAAATGTCAGTCAAAAGGAAGGTAATTCGTATTGCTTACACTGTAAAATACATCACTAATCTACAAATCTACAGTTGTGTAGCTACCTTATCGTGTTATTTGAAGAATACAATTGGAATAAGTTTAATGAGGTTTTCATGGCATAATAAAACCAAAAGTTCAATTAATATATTTAGTTTGTCCAAAATTGGGATACTTTATCCAAAAACTCTTTGCATACATTCTGGAACGGTTTAAGCATTAAAGCATAAATGATTGGATTTAAACAAGAATTAAAATAACGAATCCATCCAAGCGCAATGAAAAATTGTATTGGGACTAAGTCATCTCTCATTGCTTTCACTAAAAATGTTGTGAAGAATGGAAAGTAGGATAATACAAATGCTCCGACAACAATAGCTAATTTTTGAGACAATTTAATCTGTCGACTTGTGTCCCTATCCCTGTCGGTATCTTGATTTTCAGAAGGTTTAATTTCGACACTCAGTTCCTTATTGTATGGTTTCCCTTCATCGGATGATGGTAGAAAAGCAGAGGTGTCGGATGAATTCCCAATGCCCGAAGTAGAATTGGTAACAGCACCACTGGAACTGGAGCTTGGCTTTGTGGCTAAAAAGAATTATTAAAGTTAACGTACAAAGTACTTTATTTTAAGCCGATCTGAACAATTTGGTATCATACCTTTTACTAATCTATTTTTTTGTTTTCGTAAATGAGCCGAAGCAATTTCGTAGATTTTCCAGTAAAATCCGACCATTATAATACATGGAATATAAAAAATGAAAACCATTACAGCAATGACATGTCCAACACGGAAATTTATTGGACACACGTAAAGATCGGCAGGAAATTCCACGGGCCAAATAAAGAGTGGGGTTACACTTAAGAATCCAGCTAGCGTCCATACTCCAATACAAATTTGTACTGCACGCCTTGCATTTAAAATCTTGAAATGTTCGATCGGGTAACACACAGCAACATACCTTTCAATACATATTGCAGTAATTGATAGAATGGATGCGGAACAGAGCCAGTAGTGAATACAGGCCCAAGCGATACAGTAGCCTTTGCCAAAATACCACTGGCCAGTTGCGTTAAGGGAGCTAAAATGATAAACGAAAATATAGCAGAATATACAAGAATAGCAGCCTTTACAAGTAAATAAATTGCCGAAAATTACCTCAAGAATGGCATTACTAATAGTCCAACCAAAAAATCGGCAAGAGAAAGACTAGTTATGAAGTAATGCGTTTTAACTTTTAGCAGTTTAGGTCTCAGAATAACGGCAAGTAAAACAGCTCCATTTCCTAATATCGTACAAGAAGTAATAATACTAAAAATAATAGCCTTAACAATTGATCCGGCGTCCCACTCGACGTCAGTCATTTTTACTTTAATTTTTTAACCAAATGAAAATAACTGAGTTTGTTTCAAGATTCAACAAAGGCTAAAAATATATGTTTTTAAGTCTTAAGTGATAGAAGTCCTAGACGAAAATGAAAGCTAAAATAAGAAACATTTTGGTCTTTCCATAAATTTCATTCAGGAAGACAATATTGCACATTTAATTCAAAATAGTATAATTTACATGTGATACCACAATATGCGTAATCATCTCGTGTTATTTCTTTTCCTCGAAGTATTGGTATTTTATTTCAGAAGTTTACGCAGAATAAAACAGAAATTGCTATTTTATTATCAGAAGTCGATATGAAACTTCCTTGTATAAACGTTTCATTGAATTAGGTTTTGGCTTTGTGTTGAGAAAGTACACTGCAAAAACTTTTTAGGTTCCGTGGGTTGATGACGAGTTCTTGAAATTAAAGTATATAGTCGAAGATTGAGTCATAATCACAACAAGTTGAGCAATCATTTCACTAAGACCGGCCTGTTTATATCCTTTTACAAATTACAAAGAAACATATTTTATTATCAAAGTATAATGTATATGTATATTGAAAATATCAAAAACAGTTGAATGTAAAAAAGAAATTAACTACATCAAAAACTAATATTAGTTAATTTTAGAATAATTCTTGAATTTACACAGATTTCCTGCAGAGGGTCGATCATTTATCAGTACAGTCAAAAATCAGTAAACCTTCATTCCACCTTCAGTTGAGACGAAGAGTTAATTTAGAAAGCCAATTTCTTCATGAACAAATAAACATTTTGATCCACTGAGAAGTTATTAAGGTTTCCTCCTGTTTCTCCATGTAAACGCATCAAAAGTCCACCATAAGAGATGTAGATGGTCCTGGAAAATACAGATAAATATACGAATAATTAGTATCCGTGGCAAATATTATTATTAAGCTACTTGAAAAGCACATAAAGTAAGTTTTAATATGTTTAGCAATTAAATATTAAATTTTTAAAACTTATGTTATGGCTAATAATTAACATATTTTATTACAATATATTTCGGTAGCCCACTGGTCAATGTTTATTAAATTTTCGGCGTTGGACTTGAAACTGGAACGGCAGATGCTTTGCAAGGGGAGTCTCACCGGCAGTGAGGATAGTGGCGTGTCTTAATAGCACAACCAGCTAACCACACTGCCACCGCGACTCCCCGATGCTAGATTGTAAGTCCATGGTTGAACTGATTTAAATTTTAAATAGAATATTACCATTATCATTTACTTTTAACTGTAAACATTCGCTTAAGAAACACTGGAATTTATTGTATTGTTGACTGACATTTCCAGAAGTAATTCATGAATTTTACTTTCTTCTCAACAGCATAAAGTCACGTTGTTTCTCGGGATTCATTTTACATTTTATATAACAGTCATTTAGTTATTATTATTACTCTAGGGAACCCTTACTAAAGTTTTATTGAAAACAGAACATGAAACATTTATCCTGGAACCTGTTTTGTTCGGATAAAACTCTAATACTTCATTCTACCAATCACAACCCTCACCTAGTTTCATAAACGTGTGGAACTAATGCTCCGGGGAATTATTGATTAGAATTTCACAGTGTGCGTCCTAATTTTGTACAAAACGACCAGTATCCTTCACCTACTTTTGTCTATTTTGATCCCCACAAACGACAATCGAATTATAATATAAATTGTTCAACTAATCCATGCTCAAAGTGAATTTTCAGCTAAGCACACAGCAAACACCGGTGAAAGAATGAAATTTCCGGAATGCTAAAATTCAGCTTGACTTTACTTTATTTCGGAAAGAAATATAAAGCAAATGTGTAAAATGGAAATAATTTAAACACATATATCATCTATGTACAAAAAAATTCGAATTAAAATCAAAAAAATCGTTGGGTTTGAAAATTTTCTTTTATAAAGCAAAATCCAATGAAAAAAATTGTCATTCACGGAACATATAGTTACTATCATATCAATATCGTATACAAGCAAAAGTATTGCTGACTCAGAATCGACTTGCCAAATTTATTAAGCTTAATAATAATGGAGCAGGCAATTAATCACATTTGATCAATAAAAAGAGCAATGCAGAATATTCCGTACATACATAATGGCATTCTGACAAGTCAGAGAGGTGTAAAATTCTATTCCAACTCAATGCAGAAAAAAATACGTTGCAGTGGAGCTACATGATACGAACGAAGCATTGTATTGTGTTGCACATAGTGAATATAAAATTTTTTTGCAGAGTATGGTTACAAATGTTCTTCAATTGACCTTTCGAATTTATGAACATCTATCAACCAATGGCAACGCAAAACTACAGTACAATTAAGCATGAAAACCAGGTATTTAATTCTATAAAATGTTAAATGACATACAACCAGAACCAACAAAAGTTAAAACGGAATTAATCACTCACAGTCACAACTCCAAAATGCAATTCTAGAAAGCAGGGACAGCGCAGCCAACATGAAGCCATTGGAATG
This sequence comes from Xenylla mediterranea, assembly GCA_034700645.1. Taxonomy (NCBI): domain Eukaryota; kingdom Metazoa; phylum Arthropoda; class Collembola; order Poduromorpha; family Hypogastruridae; genus Xenylla; species Xenylla mediterranea. Next base: position 2,447 of record JAQGCY010000360.1, on the reverse strand, counting down.
AATTTTGCCAGGTTTCAATAAAGATCAAGCAAATGAAAAATGATGACATGCTTTGGTGGTTCTGACATAGATAAGTAGATAACTGATGCTGAAGCAAACAGTAGACCGTAACTCAATTGAAATAAAATCAAAGTCTCGATGAACAATAAGCCTTTTTAGTGCATCCAAATCCAGCAAGCAATTAAAACTTTGCAATGAGCGCTAGCAAATGCTAACATTTATACTTTTATTCAATGCCAATGCCAACAAAACTAATCAGGGTTGAATTAATTATACTGTCAACAATATCAGTCGAAAATAAAATATATTCAATTCAGCATACAAGTTTTTCAGTAAATATTATCAAAACAAATCTAGTTGCAATTTTAAATACATACAATCTAGTATTAATCGTTATTATAAAATTATAAACAATTATTTGTTGCTGTTTTAGTCAAAGGAAAACAAATCATGCTATACAAACTTAAAAAAATCTAAAGAACTAAAAATAAACTACTTAAAACACAAACAAAAATAATATCAACTGTCAGCAAAACATAGGAGAAAATCCAACTTCGAATGTCGTACCAGACCATGCATTTACACGAGTAATCGATTGTTTAACGCTGCAAACACAGCCCTGGTACTCATCCGAAGTCACGAGCAAAAACGGTCAAATAAAATAAAAAGACAGGCAGCCAGCTCTTCTTTCTTGAAAATAATATAATGTTTCTAAGATTTTTGGGGTGACTATGTGTATTTGAAGAATGATTTTTTTAAGTTGATAGGAGTAATAATTATTAATTGAATTGATTGGTGAGAGACGGGAATCAAGTGACTGAGATACCACCAGCTGTGTTCACTCGACTTTATTGTTTCACGAAGCGAACTCAGAGTGGTTCCCATTCACTCAAGCCCAAATGCACTTGATATCACCTATTTATACCTGATTAACACTCTAAAAACTAACTCTAATTTTTTATAGATCTTGGTTTAATTACAAATTACGTTGAATTTAAGAATTAGACAATGGCAGTTCATCGTTCTTTATCTCATTTTTCTAGTGTAAAACGACCAAATGGGTTCTTTAGACTAATTGATTTAACCCTACCCAAAACCATTTTATATAGAAATTCATTAGTTAACAATGCAAATTATTTTATAAGACTACTAATTAATATGGGTTAATGACATTTAATTTGAAGTACAATGCATAGTTATCATGAACCTGTACTTCAATAAAAATTTAATGTGCAAAGTACAAGGACACCTCATTAAATATTTGTTGTACCCGTCCTCTCATCAATACTCTGATAACAAAAAAAAAGAAATATGAGTTATTATTATAAAGTAGACGTAATGATTGAAATTTAATCGACCCCTTAAAAAACTCAATTATTTCCAGACGAAATCCCCTTTTCACTGAAATAGGTCGTATTTATTTATAAAAGGTCCTCGTGATAGTTGAGGCAATGTAGGTAAACACAACGTGACTTCAGCACGTTTACTCGTTTAAAAAATTCTATGAGGACATATCAATATGTATTGAGAAAGTAAGAAAATACTTCCCTCTCCTATAATGAGCTGGAGCTGCCTGTCGCATAAAACGTCTAACAACAGTGAAGCCATCAAAGCCATCATGCAATTTAAATCTATCTATAAGGCAATTATACTTACATTCTTCCTGTTCCAGCTTGTTCATTCCGTGGATTTTCCTCTCCTTCAACACGATAAACTTTGCCATACATAATGTACTCGAAATTAGCTACTTTTCCAGAGCTTTCTTGGGATTGTAAATCCAGAGGATTCCATTCCCCACTTTCAGAATATCCATCTTCATGTAATGAAGTACAAAGAGCCAGACGAAACTTGTCTCCTAAAACATAGAATTGAATTGTTAATTTTTAGGCAATCGCAAAGAATCTAAACTTAAAGTTGAATTCGAAGGCTATAAAGTTGATTTTTAATATCTATTATGCATGCAATTTATTTTTCAACGTTAATATTACTCTCAGTCTAATATTTTTACTATCAACTAGAATAATTTGAATCATATTCAGAAACTTCAACTCGTAAGATCAACTTTAGAGAATTCGAATCAACAAGTGAACTGTGACCGATTACTTATAATTAATACTTATGTTGACTTACCTAGCTCCATTGGATAAATCCATGAATTTATGTCCAAAATCAGCTCAATCTTGAAAGATTCACTTTCACAGTGGAGTCGGCTCACTAAAATAGAAAAACAATTCACTTAAAAATATGAGATTTTCAATGAAAAACAAATACAATATCTAAGACTATTACTTAGAGTTAGATCCCTCAAAAAATTTCAAGAATGTTATAAATTTTCAAGTTTCTTAGTTCGTTTAAAACAAACTACATACACATGGATGGAATTTCTTCCCGAGCCTGCGAGCCTAACTCGGGGGAAATTTTTGGGTCTACACAGTACCCTCTAATGC
>JAQGCY010000359.1:0-18897 GCA_034700645.1 Xenylla mediterranea | reverse complement strand
AATGACCGTAACTTTTGACTTGATCAAGCTGGAAAAAAACCAAAGTTATCGAAATTGACCCAAAGCTTGAGGCATTGAAATAACAAAAAATCCATTAGTCAAAAATTTCTATATTTGTTTACGGCAAATGAATATTATCGCTTAACAATTTAGTTTTAATTGTTCCTGGTTTATGTGGAGTGTACATAGTTTTTGTAAGGTATGGTCATGGTGTGATGAGGTGTGACGTGTGCTAACTTAACGAACCCAATTCTGTTATGCAAATGCATGCAAATGCAAAACACATTTCTCCTACTCCTATGAAAACAATAGGAAAATCCATACAAACCAAAGGCCCGGCATGGACATAACCCAAGTAGGACATAAGACCATCCACACATGAACTGTTAACCCACCCATCCTCCATCATAAACTGATACTGACCCAACCAACACCCCCAACCCCCATATTCCCAACTCAACACTTAGCACTTGCTCAATCATGGCCCAGGAACTACGACGTGGTAAGTCCTTATCCATACTTAGTCCTTATAGTCGTCCATTTCTATTTCTAATGCTAATGCCCCCATGTCCAGCTCCCAGACCCTCTCATACTCCAACCCATACTCTCCCACCCCCGGAACCTACCCATGAGTGGAGTCTCAGAGAAAAACTAGCCCTTGCCTCTGCAGTTGTCAAAAGTGGAGATCAAAATTGGTAAATTAGTTATAATTACTATGTTTTAGTACCAGTGCACTTGGGTATAATTTGTTTTTTTGGAAATGTAGGGGTACGGTTTCTCGTACAATTAAGCCCTTTGCTGAAAGACCCAGACCCCCTGATTGGTTCTCACAGAAAAACTGTGCTATTCAGTACAATAAACTCTTAGAGTCCTTGGAGCAACCCAAAAGAAAACGTGGGGATCAAGACACAACTGGCCAAGTAATTGTTAAAAACCTTAAAGCACGTAAGTACCAAACGTTTCCGTTCCTTGGATTCAATTGGAGTGACACTTGTTCTTTTTCCTTTTCCCCAGAATATATAGCCTTTCTTGAAACGGAAATAGAGAAGGCTGGAGCTAAGTATGCTAAAAAAGTTAATAAACTTGCTGATTTACAAAGTGGAAAGATCCCAGATGACACAGTGGATCGGATGTATAAGAAGTTCTTGTAAGTAATTTCTAATTAGTTAGGTTGACATCGTTCCAATTATATATATTTAATATAGGAAAAATCAAGAACGTCCAGTTGAAGTCTTTAGTGATGATGATGAGTACACGGATGTTGAGGAGGAAGGAGAGCCAATGGAACTAGATCAACTCCCATCATCCTCCCACACAGCAAAGCCACCAGCTACATCAGTCCCACTACCCAATTCAGCCACTCCTTCTGGTAATCCTTTCATACAGTTTTTATTCGTTCAAGTCCAAAAATTTCTAACATTTGTTTCACAGACCCAGATGACAACGTTATTGCTGAGACTGGTGGTTCTAAAGATTCTGGGGCAGATGAGAGTAGCCAAATGGTAAACATATGCCAACTGAATATCATCAGAGATTTATTTACTATTCCTATTATTTATATACATAGAAGGCCCCTGAAAGCGGTGATCCTATTACCACTATGCCCAGCTCAGCACCTGTTCACATAGCTAATTATTCCGCTGAACTCAAGAATTTGGTTCAAACAGCAATTACTGGTACAGAAAGCAAACAACGCACGGAGACTCCCGCTTCGTCTCCAACCTTATCAATGCTCCTTGAATTACCACCTCGTGGTCCTGGTGAACCACTACCAGGAATCCCATCACTTCCTGCATCAACGTCTCCTCGCAAAATATCAGCATCAGCCCCTACTTTACCTACTCCAGTTCCTCCTCCAACAACAGAACCACAAATGGAAAACGTGAAATTATACCCAGAACCCAGTCCTATAACCGTCGAACAAAAGCCAATAATCCTGGAATCTCCTACAACGAAAACAACATCCACAACTGCCGAATCCCAACAACAAACAGAATCTCCAGTTGAGCTATCTGAAATTAAGCATGATGTTTCAAAAGCACCAGTTCCTAACAAGGAAGAAATTCCAACTGAATCAACATCAGCCGACTGTGAGATTATTATGGAAATAAAACAAGACCAAGAAACAGTTGAGAAAGTGATTGTTAAAGAAGTTGTTAAGCCGCATCAGCACAGTGGTGTAACGGTAAGCTTTGTAAATGTACCATCCAAGCACTACATTAAATGATACCTGAAATTCAATTTGTGTTATCGAATCTTCTTAGGTCGAAACACCAAGACGCATTACAAGGAGCTTAGCTGGAGGTGGAACTTCGACTCCTATTCTTCTAGCAGCAGGTGAATCAAGCAAAGAAAAACAACAGCAAGCCCTAGAAGAGGACGCACCACTGGCACAGGATGAGGCCCAAGTTCCACTCCTAGTTGAATCTCAGAAATCTATACGCACAGCATCTACTTCACTTGTAAGTTTTACATGCATTAAAATGTAGTTTCTAATACACATCATCTATTAACCTTTTACTGGGATTTTAGTCTCCAGTTAAAGAAGTTAAGGCTGAGACTCTGCCTCCTGGTTTGGACATTCCTCAAAAGGAAGAACTTCCTACTGTTTCTTCCGCTGCAGTAGTAGAAGCACAACAACCTGAAGATGGTGATACTACGAGTGCTCCTTCACCAACTCGAGTTATAAGCCAGAGATCTGCTGCTGTAATTCTAGAAGAAAATTCCGATAGTATTCTTGAGTCTGGTGCAGAAGAGAAGGAAGATTTAGCTAATGTTAAAGATGAAAGAGCAAAAGGGAAAACGGACATTTTAGAAGAGGAGACTAGCATAACTCTTGTAGAGAAAGAAGAAGAAAAGGAACAAGTACCCATTGAGCTTCCAGAAACTAAGAAAATTACTCCAACTACACCTGCAAAGCTAGATCGAAAGGATTCAACGGATGGAACCGATGAGGAAGTTGTAAGTTTAGTCCTAGCTTTACTAAATTCCTAGTCTCAACCAATAAGTATCAATTGTCTTTTGAGTACAGACGGAAACTAAGCGTGTGACACGGCGTACAACGAGTCGTCGGACTTCTGAAGATTCTGAGAATGTGACTATTAGCCCTGGTGGAAGTGGTAGTGGTGCTCCAACTACTCCAAGCCAAAGTGGAGGTGGAAGTGGACGTAAAAGAAGGCATGGAAAAATGGTGATGATTTGTGTTCTTGTTTATTCTTATTGGTATTTTGTCTGGTTTGATTTGAGTGTTGGATACCCCTTCCTTTCAGGAGTCTCGAGTCCAAGCTCTGTGTAATGAAGCAAATTTTTTCTTTCCGAACCCAAGTGGGACTGTGTTGGGGGATGAGTCTGGTAGCCCAAGTCCCAACCTAACTCCCACATCAGTCTCAGCAACAACTCCATCTTCTGCAAACAAACGATTAACAAGGTAAAGGTTCTTGGCACTCACTTTGTTTATTAATTGGGCTTAATTAACGACATTCTTAGAAAGCCAATTCTTCTTTGAGTTTTATTACCTTTGAGTCGATTGTTCAATAGTTATTTGGTCTTGTGTAATTTAGGTCTCGAGCTAAACATCCAACTCCGACCTCACTGTCGGAAATATTGACAGCAGCTGCTACTAATATGCCTACCACATTACCAAATCAAAGTCAAAGTGCTTCTACTCCCAAATCATCATCTCCGGCTCCTCCAGCTATGCCCTCTTCCGAATCCGAAACATCAGGACCAATCGAACCTAATCCTCTCTCAGCATCAGGAAATCGCTCTCTTAGAAGCCGACACTCCGCCAAATCATCTACTTCCTCTGAACATCAGGCTGACGTTCAGGCTACTCCTACTCCAAGGGCAAGCTTAGAAAATCCTCCTGCATCTGAACCACCCAAAGAACCCCCACGTCCAACTCAGACTGACAAGTGTGGATCGTAAGTTTGTACTTGATGGAGTTGCACGGGTGGATTTTAGCATGGGTTTTTTGTAATAATTCTAGTTTTAAGCTGGGTACTAAAATGAAAGAAGAGTTTTTGAACATAATTTCTGAGTTGGAAGCAACGGAGGAATCGGAGCAGTTTAAGAATGGTGTTACAGGCCGATTGGCCAGTGCAATAAAGAAGTAAGACACCAAAACCAATGGTCATGTCAACCATTGTTCCATTATTTCTTTTGCTTCCTAGAAATGTTACATTGGACCAGATCCGTCGGAAAGTAGAAAAAAATGTCATCAAAGACGTTGATCACTTTAGCAAGGATGTCCAGCTCCTTCTGTTGAATCATGTTATGGCAAACCCTCAAAATGAAGATTTGGTCGTCGACTTGACAGAGTCAATTTGGTCCGAGACTGAAAGGGTAAAACATATACAAACAACCCACATATGTCCATTTACAATAAACCACTCACTCATTTATTTCCTTATTCTTTCTTTGCAGATGGACAAGAGTCCTACGCGATCTGAACCTGAAACTTCGGCATCCAAAAGTGTTGATGCAGATGTTGGAGGGGCTAGTGGAAGTGGTCCTGGGCCATCCTCATCTCGCTCGCGACCATCATCTACTTCCTCATCATCTACAACCATGTCAAAGGCAGAAAAGGAAACAGTGAAATCATCTGCTCCAGCACCTGCTCCCAGTACTTCTGGACGTGAATTGAGAAAATCATCAGCACATACTGCTCCTAGTGAACCAAGATCTGCTCGTACTTCGGAGTCCCAAGCAAGTGAGCATTCTGACATTGGTGGTGCTAGTCCTAAGGCAGGAGGAGTACCAGCTAAGAAAACTAAACGTGGAACTACAAGAGCAGCGACTCCACCAACTTCCGCTACTCCGCAACAACCACTGGATGAAGTTAAGGCCCTACGATCAAGTAAAATACAAAGTACTTTTCTCTCTATCTCTAAATCCGAGAGCATTTAATTCTTTTGTTTTATGGATTTTCCAGGAGGCCAAAGCTTGACTCTGAACACTGGATTACCAACAACACCAGTTTCAAGAAGATCCTTGAATCCTGGTCCCGCTGCTGCTTCGACTACTAAGAAGCGTCGTTGAAACCATTTTAATTTCTTCGGAATAATTCATTCCAATTTCCTAGTAGACGATTAGTTTTATGTTTTTTATTTTCTACCTACTGCTTATCAAATTGAATTGATTGCATGTGATTATAATTGTGATTACCATTTGATTCATATCCTTTGGTTTCAACAATAAAATCAACTTCTTTTGACCAATTCTCTAGACTTTGGAATGATTGTTTAATTTCTAATCCATATGGTACATTTGGTTGGACGTAGAATTAATCAAGCTTCAAAGTATTAGCCAAGTCTTAGAGTTTTATTTAAATTTAAAATAGGAATATTAGAATATTTGGATATTTGGGATTTAGCTTAGGTAATTTTGTAAAATGTAGTGTAGATTTAGTTCTTCTAGTTCTTTGGTTTGCGAAGAGTTGAGCCAGAGCCACCGAAAGGAATAAAACCAGTCGAGTCCGTCCCATTCCTCATTCCCAATTGATCAAAAATACTCAAGTCACGAACAAAGTCAAGTGAGCCAACTGTGTACTCATAATTTGGTATCCCACGAATCACTTTCCCCTCATTTGAACTCAGTGAACTCTCATCAACTGATCCTCCATCCAATCTACAAGTATTGAATCAGTAAGCAAAAATCCATCCATTTCAAAAAGCAATTACTACAATCTTACCGATTTCCCATCCCTGGAAAAGCACTAGTTTCATGTTGTATGGCATCCACGTAGTTCTGTGAGCCAGGCTCCTCATTTCCAGTCTCCTTTGAAGTTGTAGGTTCCACATATCCAATTGGTGGGGCAAAATCCACCTATGAAATACAACAAATAGAATCAGAGTAAATAGCTTTTAATGTATTATAAATAGTTTTGGAGGTACATACGTCCATATCACATTCAATAATTGTGACTGCATTCGCAGGCTTTGTTTCAAGAACACGGAAATCATAGAGTTTGTTGTTATATCGGATTGAAATTGTGTCTCCAGTTGTAAGACATGCAAAACTCCGAAGTGAGTTTTCTAAAACGGCCTTTGGATCCGTAATATTCAGAAATTCAACAGATTGAGGTTGGAATTTGGAAAAAGTAGCAGTGGGCAATGCAATACTTTCGATTTGAATATAATCTCCTTCACTCAGCTCAAGATTCCGCATCATCTACAAAGAGAACTTCCGGTCAAACTCACATTTCTCCATAAGCACAATGTTCTGTTTTTACCCATTTAGGCATGTAACACCGACTCTCGTCCTCAGCAGTAAATTCCAAAACTCCACAATGGGACACACGTCGACTGACATTGTTTGTAATTCGAAAGAGCAGTGGATATCCTATGTTCAAACGGGTCAATTGGTCCAGGAAAGATGGTGCCAGAATTACTAGGAAAAGAAACAAAGAATTTGTTTAATTGGCTCAGTGGAATGGAATATTTTATAAGTTGTTAACTTTTTCCTCCGCATTCAACAGAAGTTTTATCAGGCCCATTGTAACGATCTGTTGAAAAGGCACGAATGACTTTGTTGAGTCGGCGGAGGATGGGTCCAAATCCAGACTGATTCATGGTCCGAAATCCAGGAGGAGGCAAAGTAATGATAGTAGATGGGACTGGATTGACTCGTACTAAATCGGGATTATTAATTGGACCGTTTACTCCATCTCCTACTTCCTGAATATTGGGATTTTCCACTGGTGGTGGAAATGGATGTTCTTGGTCTGGATCTTCATCGTGATCATTGTTGTCCATTCTTGGAAACCAGGGAGCAGTAGGACCAACAAACAGAATTTTGCTTGAGTTAGATCAAAGGAGCACTACAAAAGTCTAAACTGGATCTTGTGCTATGGCTCTCTCGAAGTTTGATTAAAGTTGGATAATTATTAAATGTTGGACCGGTGTAGAAAAGTAATTTGTCAAACATGACATCAATAAGCAGAATGACCCATTCTCCTAGGCAACCCTTTGTAAAGTTTTCATGCTCATGCTCATCATGCATTGTCGGAGTCAAACCCATGGCAACTGAACTTTGTTTGTTTTGTCGCTTGTAAATAAAATGAGTTGTAAATCCGACATTTGGCCAATCGGTAACTTCAAATTCAGCCATCTAGTCGTCCAACAGCCTAGGAATTATTGTGTCCGGACGGTATAAATGTAGTATTTGCCCACCAAAAATTTTTAACCAACGTGTTACGATGGGTAACACGAAAATTAACATTAATCGATGCATGGAGATTTCCCAAAAATTAGCATTAATCGATACATGGAGATTTCCCAAAAATTAGCATTATTAGATGCATGGAGATTTCCCAAAAGTTAGCACAAGCCGATGCATGGGGACTGACCAAAAATTAGCATTGCTCTGTGCATGGAGATTGTTTTAAAACTAATCTACTTAACTAACGATTATTTTATTTTTACTTGGTTAGGTTAGGTTTTTCAAGCCAATTTGCATTTGCATAGGTTAGGTTAGAATCGTTGCAAAATTTTGGAAATGTTAGGTTTAAGGCTGAAGGCGAAGCCGAAGCCGTAACGATTCTAACCTGACCGATGCTAAATGCATCAAAGTAGAGATTAGTTACCATGACTAGATAGTTTATAGAATGTAAAACATACCAAAAATACATTGTTACCATGGCAACTGAACAAAGTTTGTGATAGGTTAGGCGAAATCACAAGCTTTGTTCAGTTGCCATGATTGTTACCCTTAAAAATTTTTGGTGGGCAAATACTACATTTGTTCCGTCCGGACTACATGACTCAGAGTAAGTTATATTTTGGAAACTGAATTTTGATGTTTTACATAGACTGGATTCCAACATTTCTTTCAGTTTCTGCTCTTGCAATGAAACCAATTGCTGAAGAAATGTCTACCGAAGTTAAACAACAACAGACCTTGGTTCCATTGATTGAGAATGTCCAAGAAAATAGTTCATTGTCTTCCTCTCAAGTTTTACCTGATACAGAAAATAAAAGTCAGTTAGTCTTGCAAAACATGGAGGATGAAGATGTATTCGAGGAGGATGAGGTAAAATCTTAGTTGCTTAATTTGATTTGTCAAGTGATTTGTTTTTGAAATTCTGTAGCTTATACAAGCAGTTGTAGAAGAAATGAAAAGCCGAATTCAGCAAGGAAACATGATTGTAAGTTTAAAGTTTCCCAAATCTACAAAATGCTATAAATGCTACGATTTTTATGAATTTCCATACAATTATTCTAGCCTGTTGATGTTAAAGTATTTGAGGATGAAGAGTCTGAAATGGTATTGGATCCAACTGCAAATTGAGGGATGATACAGCTCCAACACTCCCATTACTCAAAAAAATAAATTTAAATTTAAAGGTACAGGACATTAATAAGAATATATTCCGATCAATATCATTCATACATTTGGATTCCGGCTTCTTCTGGGATGCTTCATAGTCTTTCTAAGAGTTACAATTACAATTTACAGAGCTCATTTCATTACTCTTCTTTTGTGGAGAAAATATATTTTTTGGGCCTAATTTTATTATTGTATAATTCAAAGGAGCTGAATTCTTAGGATAATAGTAAAGTAACTGTGATTTTGGCATAACATCTCAATTTCCTATGCTTGAATTTAGTCAGAACCTAAATTAAGGAGCACAACTTTAATAGATGCATACATAGAATGTTGATCCTTGAGTATAATTAATGGACCAATATCTATGGGCATAAACTTAATTCAACTTTGCAAAAATCCACACTGTCTATAGAATAAATTGGCTGGATTAGCATGAGCATACTTCGTGCAAAATAAGAGGAATGTGGAATTCATCCATCATCAATGAATTATTGAATTGTAGTCTCTCATTATTATGAGCACAATATTACTCAGTTATCTCCCTCACAAAATCAATAAGCAAAAGCAACTAAATTGGGAAATCTAGGAAAATATAATACCAGTGATAATCATAGTCATAAAGATATGATTGATATGAATTTAGGAATTTGAGATAAGGCTTTATGGGAAGAACATGAGTAATTTCATGGATTTACTGTCACACCTCACACATGCATTCCCTATAGATTTGAATTGTTGACTCATTGAGAAAGGAGATTTTATGGAGTAGTAGGTGAGTTCTTACTTCTTACATGCTAATTCTAATTACGCCTAACTCACCAACTAATAAAATTCTTTATAACAAGAGAACAAAAAGGGATTAATGAATGGCATTGGCAAATGAAAATTCATTCAAGTATTTTGGCATTTGCATGCATGCACAGAAGTACATAGAGTGGAGTTTACTTTTACTTTGCATGTTTCATTCCATAAAACTCAAAAATGCAGAAACAATAGGAAAATACAAGACATGAAAATGGAAGATGAAAGAACCAAAGCCAAGTAACACTTTCTTAAACATATTTATTGTAAGTACAAGTCAACTCCTATAAACCCACGTGGTCTCAGAGTCGTCAGAGCACTACAAAAGTGCACCGGCACACAAATAGGTATGTTCCCACCTATTTCTCAACTTCCCACCCGAAATTTACAGGTGGGTGAAAATTCCTAAAATCTTATTGTTAATAATGTTCTTGTACCAATTATTCAATTACTTTTTGACAAATAACCAACTACTTCGTTCCAATTGATCAATTACTTGACCACTAGTAAACAAAGGAAAACTCTTCAGAAAAGTTGTTATCCGATGAATTATAAAATGGAATATTAATTCATGTAGTTTGTTACTCTAATTATACTATACTATATTCTAAAATTAAAACTTGGACACGGCCATTGTTTTTGCTTTTTTAACGTAGGCATTGCTATACGCTTCCAAATTCTAGTAGCCAGTAAGTGCATATCAACTCTAACTATTGACTCCAATTAAAGAAATTAATTAGTGTAAAAACTTTTCATTAAAGTTTATAGGCATTCAGTTTTGCAGTTAAAATTAGCTTAAAAATCCAATATATACCGTGTTATGTATCTTATCATACTGATTACTTCGCGAAAAAGCAATTTCTTCTCGATTTATACTTCAACTTTCTCGCTATTTTCTCATTGTTACCTATACTGGTTAAGCAATTTCATAATTCGGAACAAGGGATTGTATAATTAGTGGCAGTAATTGAGTAAGTAGTCACAGTAATTGACACCAAGTATTGGATTATTTGACAACAATTGATTGATTAATTGTTCTCAGTATTTTAGTAATTGGCACCAAGTAATTGAATAATTGGTACCTCAGAATTTGATTAAGAAGTAAAATTTAAAGAATTTTTTCCCACCCGTTTTAAGTTTCGTGTGGAAGTTGCAAAGTAGGTATGTGCCAGTGCACTTTTGTAGTGCTCTGACGTCACTGAAACCACGTGGGTTTATAGGAGTTGACTTGTACTTACAATAGTTGAATCTGAAGAAGAAAATGAATTGTACAAATAAATCCCTGCAAATCACTAAATCTAATCCTAAATCCCATCCAACCAGCCTAATGTTCTTACTTCTTACTATTAAGCCAAGGAAATATAGGAAATAACAACCACCCAACCACCACACTTAACACATACGATTACCAGGACTCACCCTCAGCTCACCATTTTCTCTCTAAAGCCTAATCCACACTTCCCTTGTTCCAAATGGTCAAAACTCCTAATTTATCAAGGACATATTAAATATAATGACGAATATGAAATATGGAACTAATTTAAAACTTTAACTAAGTTAGTAATTACTTATTGACATACACATCCTTTATACCCTTAGTCTAAAATTCAAAACCTAAATAGGACCATCGACTATAAAATAAAATGTGCTCTTTTTACTTGTTTTACACAAGATATTATGAAGCACTTTGTAATTGCGACTTTCTGAATAAGCCCTTTGCACGATAAAACATCAAAATAGTTTGAATGTTTAAAAACATTATTTAAAATGCATTTAAGCGAAAAACAGAATAACGGACCCAGTATCTGCAGAAAGTTGGAGAAAAGCATTTAAGCTGACAGAGTATTGAAGCAAGATTAAAACAGCTAAAACATTTAATGCTTCAAAAGTGTTTTACGCTGTTTAATATGTTTGCAAAATTGTCACTTTTTTTCCTACAACCGTAATAACCAATGCTTTATTGCTGCGAGCGAATGCAGCATATAAAATTGTTCAGTGCGTACCTGCGTGCTTGCGTTCCCTCGGCCTTCTCCGTAACTACTCGGCCGATTTTGTTGAAAGAGTCCTATTGCGACTGCCCATGGCTCGAAATGCTTTCAATTTATCGAAATTGGACAAAGAGTAAGGGTAGTTTACTGAGGCGGCAATAGTTATTTTTGTCTATATCTTAACAACGACTTGACTTAGCCACATGGGACTTTGTATTTGAAACGTTTATGGTTTGAGGAATCTATAATCCTAACGTTATCAGATTGGGGCAAAGAGCAAGCGTAATTTGGGGTTGAATGCATTTTCGTCTATTTATCAAAAACGACTTGACGTATCCGTGTGGGATTTTGTTTTTCATACGTTTTCCATTGGGAAATTTTATATTTTAAACGGTTACCGACTAGGGGTAAGGATAGCTAAGGTGGTTCGTCCGTAACGATATTACGTAAAAATTTATAGTTTTTGCTATAACTATTTATTACTCAATAGGTCTCTGTTTACTCTACCAAAGGAAAAGGGGCATGGAAATGAGGGTAGCTAAGGGGTTCTCCGTGTGAGCAGTTGTTTATATTGGTTATCCGATTATATTGTTATTTATACTCAACTTTAACCCAATTAACCAATGACTCAAATCGTACGTTTGCATAAACTGGAGACTCTTTATGTTGATTTGCAACCACAACCGTGTAATGTTTTAATTCTACTGGATCATAGTTTGTATGGAGCAAAACAACTATGGGGATATGTAATTTGAGAAACCAGGATGTATCAAATACCGTTTGCATGTCGGAATTGGTTTAAGGAAAAAGTAGGCTATGGGTATTCTATGAGTGAGGGGTTATTTGTGAGTCTGGAAACATGGAGGAAGGGAGAGTGGAGTTTTGGGCTATGGAAGTGGAAATAGAATATTGGTTGATTGATAGTTTGGTGAAAAAGGAGTGAGTGTGGATATGGCTTAAAAGGAGTGAAGTAGTGTTGGATTGAGCTAATCCGTGGATGAGCTCACATAAAAAGGAAAGGCTCACTCATACTAATACTCACTCATACTCATTCCTCTACGTCACAACACAACACAACTTCTACTTCACTATCCATTAAACTCAAATCAAATCTAAAATCAAAATTAGCTCAGGAAGTCAAAATAAATCAGAGGAAGTCAGCGGATAGAACACTTGGACTTACATCCAAATACTAGTAGAAATTAAACTCCATGGAATGAAGAGAGACTCTTGGTCTGGTGATAAGTGATAGGAGTTTGTTTTGTTGACATTTCCAAAGGATAGCCAAGACACAAGTAGGACTACGACTAGTCCACCCTCCACCGTCTACAGTCTAACTCAACCTTATTTGGTCCAAGGCCTCGGATCCCAAGGAGCTCAGGTGTTTGGGTTCCTATGAGCTCCTGGATGGAACAGATCCAAACTACCAAATACCACAATAATTAGCTTACCATGTCTTTCTTCAGTGGACTTAAGAAAGTACTGAATTTTGGTGGGGCAGGGAGCAAATCGGGAGATGGGATACTTGGGAGTGGGAATCGTTCCAGGAAATTGCCAGAATGTCTCCGAATGGACCAGGACCCTGGAGAACATTGGGAATTCATTGGGGAATTAGGGGATGGGGCCTTTGGGAAGGTTTACAAGGCACAACATAAGGGAAACGGCTTGTTTGCAGCTGCCAAAATGTGCAGATTAGAAGGGGATGAGGACTTGGATGATTTCCGTGTGGAGATTGATATTTTGGCAGATGTTAAGCACCCAAACGTTGTGCAGTTGTTTGATGCTTATTGTGTTGATAGTAAATTATGGGTAAGTACATGTTTAGAACTAATTGAGCCCATCAGAAGTATTATGTCCATTAGGATGAGTTGATGATACAGTGTTTCTTTGATGATTTCCAGTTGTTACTTGAGTATTGTGATGGAGGGGCCTTGGACACGATCATGATTGATCTGGAGCATCCGCTCTCTGAACCGCAAATTGCTCATGTGACTAATAAACTATGTACTGCCCTCAGTTACCTCCACAATCATAAAGTAATTCATCGGGACTTGAAAGCAGGGAATGTCCTTGTCACTGCCGAGGGTGGTGTTAAATTGGGTAAGTCCAACGCTCAATAGTCCCTCAATTCCTTAGGCCTAAATACCACTCCAACTAAACCACAACTTCTTCAAAGCCTAAGAATCAGCCTATCCTCTAACTCCTGAACTATGCTTGGGATTGGGAGTAGGAAAACAGCATTAGAGAACCAGGCTAGAAAATGGAATGTTGAAGCTTGTGATTCGAATGAAATGAACGGAAAAGTCCATTCTTATAATTTGAACAATAGAAGGAGCATAATACTCTTTATTGGTCTTGAATATTTTATTTCCATATGACCTGCCATTATAAACGAGAGTTTAATTTAGTGCTTACGTAAGAGAGAATAGGAGGACACATGTTCTGCGTAATATTTCCCAAATCACCTTCTTCAACCTCTCAGAACATATTGTTTTGTTTTATGCAACATTGTTCACCAATTGCTTAATTAATTCCTGGATTCTTTGTGACTTTTAGCTGATTTTGGAGTAAGTGCCAAGAATAAGTACACTCTCCAAAAACATGATACTTTTATTGGCACACCCTACTGGATGGCCCCAGAAGTTGTTATGTGTGAAACATTTAAGGATAATCCATATGACTACAAGGTAAACCAAGTCTTTAGTAAATATTTGATTGATTGATTTACTTGATTTGTTGGGGTATACTTAGGTTGATATTTGGTCAATGGGCATAACACTGATCGAATGTGCTGAAATGGAACCACCACATCACGAGCTCAGTCCAATGCGCGTTGTCCTCAAAATCCAACGTGGTGAGCCCCCAAAACTAACAAAACCCTCTGCCCATTCACAGGCCTTCAATTCCTTCCTAACCAAATGCCTTACCAAAGATCCGTCCTCCCGACCAACTGCCGAAGAACTATTACTTGTAAGTTAGTTCATTCTCAAATCCAGCATTTATTGATGGACTTTTATTTCGTATTTCTAGCATCCATTTGTAGCAAATGCAACAGACCCAAAGCCCATCCGTGACTTAGTCCTTGAGTTTAAGGCTGAAGTTGTTGAGGAAGTGACGGTTGACGATGAGTCTGAGGTGATGGTTTGTTAATTGTTATGCTTAACTTTTATTCTTCCTACTTCATGTCTATGTTGCAAATTGACTGAAACACTAGGCTTCTTGTTCTTCTGCAATTCTGCCTCTTAATCATACTAATATGTTTTGCTTGCTTGGGTTCTTACATGTAAGTCCAAACATTGGATTACTCTCTGGTCTCTGTATTACTCTCTTGTCAAACTTTGCTTGATTTTACTTACTATTTGGAAATGGAACTGGATGTTTACTTTGGTATTTGGTTGTGTGCAGGAACAGCGGTCCTCTCATTTGCATTTGGAAATGTCACAGGATGGTGGTGATACACCGGATACAAGTAAGTCTTTCATTCAACATATTATTCCTATTTCCTTCCTTTCTAAAGCTAAACTTGTCTATG
This sequence comes from Xenylla mediterranea, assembly GCA_034700645.1. Classification (NCBI taxonomy): domain Eukaryota; kingdom Metazoa; phylum Arthropoda; class Collembola; order Poduromorpha; family Hypogastruridae; genus Xenylla; species Xenylla mediterranea. The sequence goes on along the minus strand of JAQGCY010000359.1, from coordinate 4,248 downwards.
TGTCTAACGCAGACGTTCCAGTTACACCGCTTGAGTCCAAGTCATTTCCTGTCCCACTTCTCCATGAACCTCAAGCTTCAATCCCAGAAAAGCGAAAACCACCCCCTGAATCTAACCTTCAACCCGAAGAACAACAAAATCCAAATCCAAAACGCCCTAAACAAAATTCAACTCCCCCACCATCAGCATCCGAACAACTCCAGCACCACAAACCAACCCCATCAAACGAAAAACGAGAAAAGCGTCCTGCTCCACGTCCACCCTCTGAAAACTTAGAATTGGACAGAAAACCCAATGTGCCAAAATCCGTTCCAACCAAGTCCAAAAGTCTAGACGTCAATATTAATGTTATTGCAGATCCAAAACCTTCAAACATTGAATCAGATACAGAGAAATCTCCAGAATCTCTAGCATCCACCACAATAGCACCACTACCACAAAATAGCCAACATACAAGTCAACCTCCAAATAAGTCCAGTTCTGTAATCCAGGAGCATGCACCAGAGCATTCTCCAGAAACTGATATAACACAGGACAAATGTGAAGTGTCAAATGTGATGATTGAATTTCCTAGCTTTAATCCTTCTGGCCCAGATTCCTCCACTATTACTGTAGTCCCAATTACTAGTAGTAATCACAATGACTCAATTAGTGTGGTTAGTGTCAACAGTGAAGTTGGGAATGGGGAAAGCAACAGTAGTTACCGAAACAATGAAACTTCAACCCCAACAATTGTTACAATTTCTGCAAGCTCGCCCTTTGAAATTTTAAGTAGTTTTGGAGTTGAGTCGGATCCAAAATCAACACCAATTTCCAGAATTGCAAGTAGTTCTGCTGGAGGAATGAGCCTATCACCATTCGAACAAGTCGTAATTGTTGCAAACAGTACGAATCAAACATGGCTAAGTTCGAATAATGAGCCTGAAACTGTTCCTCAATCAACAACAGCAAACGTTGACCCTTCCACACCCCAAACTTCCAAGCTCAAGAGTCAAAGCCAAGGAACAAAGCTAGATGATAGCGAAGTCTTTGTTTTTAGTCCACAAATTAATAGGGAGGATGATGAGGGTTCTGTTTGTTCTCCTCCAAATGGAGATGTTTATGAGCAAAGTAAGTAGAAGTAGAGTGGAGTGATACAAAAGCTTACTTTTAGGTGATTCATACTTTGCTTAATGTTTTTGTTTTTATTAGATTTGAATATCAGTCATATTTCTGTGGTGCCGGTTGGGGATGAGAGCTCGCCCTGGCATTCTAATGGGAATAATAGTACGCATCGTAATAATGTTAGTGCTGTCCTAGTACAACCTGACTCTGAACAAGGTGGGTTTTCTGTAATGCTTATAATAGTATGTCCTAGTACTTTATCTGTGCTCTTGTGGTCCAGAAGCAGATGAGTCCTCAATTTCCATTGTAGTCGGAAGTGGACAGAGTACTGAATGCTCAGATGTGGAGTCCTTATCTGGAACTGGGGCTGGTGGTCCAGTTGAACTCCTACAAACAAATCCTCAGCAACAGTATCAAAAATCAAAATCAAGGGAATCACGAAGTTCGAGTGAAGAGCCAACTTCTCATCCTGTTATACGCCGACTAGATCAGTCCAAACAACCAAGACCTGTTTCAGATGGACATTACTTAAATGCAGAGTCTTACCAGTCTAGAGTAAGTCCTTATGAAAATAAACGGAACATAGTACAAGTAGTAGTAGTAGTACTCAGAATCCTTTGACTAATGTTCCTTTTCAGTATAACATTATACAAAGTAGTTAATTGCTTCTGTTCGAGATGGTTTTACAATTGTGTGATTTATTTATTTTAAGTTGCAGGAAACAAGGAAACGGGAGAAAGTGATCAGTAGTAATGGTCCGATTTCCACTTCACTCCGAGATATTCCATCCAAAATAAATGAAGTTGGTCCACATGATCATGAGTCATCCTCAGTCCTTGGGCAAAACGGTGGAACAAGTCTGGATCGTGCTGAATTACAAAAGAACAAACAAGGTGTTAATGGACAGGTTCCACGTTCTGGAATTGATAAACCAACCCATACACGGAACAGGTAGGGAAAACACAATTGATGTGTAATTGAGCAATTTGTAATTCCATGTCATTTGACTTGATTAGATCTGATGCGGAGTCAGTCTCTACATCCGTGAGTCAGGATTCAAATAAGGAAAACAATATAAATCCACCTAAAACTAATAATAATATCAACCATGGTTCAGGGGAAGAGGTCGTACTTCGTCGTACTAAAGATCCAAAGGTATGTCTTATCTCTATTAAAATGTATATTTGAATCCAAGTTTGCAAATGTTTGTTACAGGAGAGAGCTCGACTCAAAGAAGAGACTGCTTTTAAAAAGAAAACCCGTAAACGGACCCGTCGTTTTGAAGTTGACGGAGTTGTAGTTACGACCACAACTTCCAAAGTTGTTTATGGAGACGATAATGAGTCAGTGAATAACTATTATTTAAATCGGAAACAAGAACTCCGTGAATTCAAAATGTTACAAAAACAAGAACAAAAACAATTTCAAGACTTAACCTTCAAAGCCTCCCTTGCTGCCGAAGCCCAAGAAAAGAAATTCGAACAAGAAAAACTTAATCTCATCCGTGCATTTGAGTCGGAAATGGAAAGTAAAGCTCGAGCTCAAAAACAACAAGTTGAAAAAACTGAACAGCAACAAGAAAATGAATTGAGACAAATGTCAAAAAGAATTCGATCCGACCAGGTAAGAATTAGGCCTAATAAACAACTAATCTGACATTTTATATGTTCATTATGTACCTTTTTGTGAATGAGTTGATGAATGCTGGTAGTTATAATTAAATGTCTTGCTTTTTAAATGTCCAGGAAAAAGAAATGAAAATGTTCCGTGAAGGCTTAAAACAAGAAGTTAAATTATTAAAACAAGACTTGGAAGTTTTACCTAAAGATCAAAGGAAGGCCTCAATGCGAGTAAAGAAACAGCATTTGGATCGGGATCAACATGAAAGAGTAAAACCTTACATTTGTACTGTACCAATGAATCAATGCTTCTTTATTTATATGTCTAATTATCTCTTTGTAGGAAAGACAGTTTTTAGAAAAACTAAATGAAACCCATGATTCCTGTATGAAAAGACAAAATGAGTTGCATCGAGCTAGAATTGCTGCACTGGAGAGACAATATTTAGAACAAAAACATGAGGTACAAATCTAAATTTAATATTTAACACTAATTTGCAATTCTTTGCAATTGTTGTATGTTTAGCGGATTCGGCGTCATACGAATCAACTTTGGGACCTTGAAGAATCCCATATGAAAGAAAGACATCAGCTCCGCAAAAGACAAATCAAAGAAATATTTACACTTCAACGTCAACAGGTAGGTTTCTGAATTTGTGCTTGGGGATTAAACTTATAGTGGAGTATTATGGCCTCAGAAACTAATGATACTTTTATTCTCCATTTACTTGTAGATGCTCATTCGTCATGAAAAAGAACTCGAACACCATCGTCGTGTCACTTCCCACCGTGAAGATGAGCTCCTAAAACAACAAGCCACAGAAAAACGTGCTCTGCCCAAACGTATCCGTAATGAAATGAGAATTCGAGAAGTAATGTTCCGTGAAAGTCTAAGAATCCATGCACCTGGCACCACCCCAGCCACAAGTCCAGAAGAGGAAAAGGAAAGAGTACGAAAGGTAAGAAATAAAAGACCCATTTCTTAAACTAACCCACAAATTGTAAAAAACAATTTCCTAACTCTAGTTCCAAGAACAAGAAAAGAAAAAGTACAAAGCTGAGCAACAGCGACTAGAAGACAAGCATGCAAGACAGTTGGAAGAAGTTCGTGGAAGTGCTGATTCTACGAAAAGAGAATTGGAACAATTACAAAATGAAAAACGTAAGCATAATTAGTCCATCTCCATCCTCATAATTTCTTGCTAACCTAACATTGTATTTAGGAACACTTCTTACTTCCCATGAAGATTCCAAACTCAAAGAACTTGATGAAGAGTGTGCCCGTACGCTTCGGGAGTTTAAATCAAGTATTATTCCAAAACGAGAGGTAATTCGTATTATTTCAACAATAATTGAAAAAAATGGTTTGAGATTAACTTACAGGTTGAGTAATTTTTTCTGTAGAAAATGGAGTCAGATTTCATACAACAATTATTAGAACAACGACGTTTTTACGGAGATGTGAGTGGACTGGATGATTCGGACTCTGGGACTAACATCAATATGAATTCCATGATCCGTTCCT